>CM026386.1:94970063-95052688 GCA_014843695.1 Archivesica marissinica
CAGCACATGTTTACATTTATTTACAGAGATATGTTATCATTTACCTGGTCTACCATAGATATAGATGTACCCAGCACATGTTTACATTTATTTACATAGATATATCATTTACCTGGTCTACCATATATATAGATGCATCCAGCACATGTTTACATTTATTTACAGAGATATGTTATCATTTACCTGGTCTACCATAGATATAGATGTACCCAGCACATGTTTACATTTATTTACATAGATATATCATTTACCTGGTCTACCATAGATATAGATGCACCCAGCACATGTTTACATTTATTTACATAGATATATCATTTACCTGGTCTACCATAGATATAGATGCACCCAGCACATGTTTACATTTATTTACATAGATATATCATTTACCTGGTCTACCATAGATATAGATGCACCCAGCACATGTTTACATTTATTACAGAGATGTTTATCATTTACCTGGTCTACCATAGATATAGATGTACCCAGCACATGTTTACATTTATTTACATAGATATATCATTTACCTGGTCTACCATATATATAGATGCACCCAGCACATGTTTACATTTATTTACATAAATATGTTATCATTTACCTGGTCTACCATAGATATAGATGCACCCAGCACATGTTTACATTTATTTACATAGATATATCATTTACCTGGTCTACCATAGATATAGATGCACCCAGCACATGTTTACATTTATTTACAGAGATATGTATCATTTACCTGGTCTACCGTAGATATAGATGTACCCAGCACATGTTTACATTTATTTACATAGATATATCATTTACCTGGTCTACCATATATATAGATGCACCCAGCACATGTTTACATTTATTTACATAGATATGTTATCATTTACCTGGTCTACCATAGATATAGATGCATCCAGCACATGTTTACATTTATTTACAGAGATATGTTACCATTTACCTGGTCTACCATAGATATAGATGTACCCAGCACATGTTTACATTTATTTACATAGATATATCATTTACCTGGTCTACCATAGATATAGATGCACCCAGCACATGTTTACATTTATTTACATAGATATATCATTTACCTGGTCTACCATAGATATAGATGCACCCAGCACATGTTTTACATTTATTACATAGATATATCATTTACCTGGTCTACCAGATATAGATGCACCCAGCACATGTTTACATTTATTTACAGAGATATGTATCATTTACCTGGTCTACCATAGATATAGATGTACCCAGCACATGTTTACATTTATTTACATAGATTATCATTTACCTGGTCTACCATATATATAGATGCACCCAGCACATGTTTACATTTATTTACATAGATATGTTATCATTTACCTGGTCTACCATAGATATAGATGCACCCAGCACATGTTTACATTTATTTACATAGATATATCATTTACCTGGTCTACCATAGATATAGATGCACCCAGCACATGTTTACATTTATTTACATAGATATGTTATCATTTACCTGGCACCAAAAAATCTACCATAGATATAGATGCACCCAGCACATGTTTACATTTATTTACATAGATATTTATCATTTACCTGGTCTACCATAGATATAGATGCACCCAGCACATGTTTACATTTATTTACAGAGATATGTTATCATTTACCTGGTCTACCATATATATAGATGCACCCAGCACATGTTTACATTTATTTACAGAGATATGTTATCATTACCTGGTCTACCATAATATAGATGCACCCAGCATGTTTACATTTATTACATAGATATGTTATCATTTACCTGGTCTACCATAGATATAGATGCACCCAGCACATGTTTACATTTATTTACAGAGATATGTTATCATTTACCTGGTCTACCATAGATATAGATGCACCCAGCACATGTTTACATTTATTTACATAGATATGTATCATTTACCTGGTCTACCATAGATATAGATGCACCCAGCACATGTTTACATTTATTTACAGAGATATGTTATCATTTACCTGGTCTACCATATATATAGATGCACCCAGCACATGTTTACATTTATTTACAGAGATATGTTATCATTTACCTGGTCTACCATATATATAGATGCACCCAGCACATGTTTACATTTATTTACATAGATATGTTATCATTTACCTGGTCTACCATATATATAGATGCACCCAGCACATGTTTACATTTATTTACAGAGATATGTTATCATTTACCTGGTCTACCATAGATATAGATGTACCCAGCACATGTTTACATTTATTTACATAGATATATCATTTACCTGGTCTACCATAGATATAGATGCACCCAGCACATGTTTACATTTATTTACATAGATATATCATTTACCTGGTCTACCATAGATATAGATGCACCCAGCACATGTTTACATTTATTTACATAGATATATCATTTACCTGGTCTACCATAGATATAGATGCACCCAGCACATGTTTACATTTATTTACAGAGATATGTTATCATTTACCTGGTCTACCATAGATATAGATGTACCCAGCACATGTTTACATTTATTTACATAGATATATCATTTACCTGGTCTACCATATATATAGATGCACCCAGCACATGTTTACATTTATTTACATAGATATGTTATCATTTACCTGGTCTACCATAGATATAGATGCACCCAGCACATGTTTACATTTATTTACATAGATATATCATTTACCTGGTCTACCATAGATATAGATGCACCCAGCACATGTTTACATTTATTTACAGAGATATGTTATCATTTACCTGGTCTACCATAGATATAGATGTACCCAGCACATGTTTACATTTATTTACATAGATATATCATTTACCTGGTCTACCATATATATAGATGCACCCAGCACATGTTTACATTTATTTACATAGATATGTTATCATTTACCTGGTCTACCATAGATATAGATGCACCCAGCACATGTTTACATTTATTTACATAGATATATCATTTACCTGGTCTACCATAGATATAGATGCACCCAGCACATGTTTACATTTATTTACATAGATATGTTATCATTTACCTGGTCTACCATATATATAGATGTACCCAGCACATGTTTACATTTATTTACAGAGATATGTTATCATTTACCTGGTCTACCATATATATAGATGCACCCAGCACATGTTTACATTTATTTACAGAGATATGTATCATTTACCTGGTCTACCATAGATATAGATGCACCCAGCACATGTTTACATTTATTTACATAGATATATCATTTACCTGGTCTACCATAGATATAGATGTACCCAGCACATGTTTACATTTATTTACATAGATATATCATTTACCTGGTCTACCATAGATATAGATGCACCCAGCACATGTTTACATTTATTTACAGAGATATGTTATCATTTACCTGGTCTACCATATATATAGATGTACCCAGCACATGTTTACATTTATTTACATAGATATATCATTTACCTGGTCTACCATAGATATAGATGTACCCAGCACATGTTTACATTTATTTACAGAGATATGTTATCATTTACCTGGTCTACCATAGATATAGATGTACCCAGCACATGTTTACATTTATTTACATAGATATATCATTTACCTGGTCTACCATAGATATAGATGCACCCAACACATGTTTACATTTATTTACAGAGATATGTTATCATTTACCTGGTCTACCATATATATAGATGTACCCAGCACATGTTTACATTTATTTACATAGATATATCATTTACCTGGTCTACCATAGATATAGATGTACCCAGCACATGTTTACATTTATTTACAGAGATATGTTATCATTTACCTGGTCTACCATAGATATAGATGCACCCAGCACATGTTTACATTTATTTACATAGATATGTTATCATTTACCTGGTCTACCATAGATATAGATGCACCCAGCACATGTTTACATTTATTTACATAGATATATCATTTACCTGGTCTACCATAGATATAGATGCACCCAGCACATGTTTACATTTATTTACATAGATATATCATTTACCTGGTCTACCATAGATATAGATGCACCCAGCACATGTTTACATTTATTTACATAGATATGTTATCATTTACCTGGTCTACCATAGATATAGATGCACCCAGCACATGTTTACATTTATTTACATAGATATGTTATCATTTACCTGGTCTACCATAGATATAGATGCACCCAGCACATGTTTACATTTATTTACAGAGATATGTTATCATTTACCTGGTCTACCATAGATATAGATGCACCCAGCACATGTTTACATTTATTTACATAGATATTATCATTTACCTGGTCTACCATAGATATAGATGCACCCAGCACATGTTTACATTTATTTACAGAGATATGTTATCATTTACCTGGTCTACCATAGATATAGATGCACCCAGCACATGTTTACATTTATTTACATAGATATGTTATCATTTACCTGGTCTACCATAGATATAGATGCACCCAGCACATGTTTACATTTATTTACAGAGATATGTTATCATTTACCTGGTCTACCATAGATATAGATGCACCCAGCACATGTTTACATTTATTTACATAGATATGTTATCATTTACCTGGTCTACCATAGATATAGATGCACCCAGCACATGTTTACATTTATTTACAGAGATATGTTATCATTTACCTGGTCTACCATAGATATAGATGCACCCAGCACATGTTTACATTTATTTACATAGATATGTTATCATTTACCTGGTCTACCATAGATATAGATGCACCCAGCACGTGTTTACATTTATTTACAGAGATATGTTATCATTTACCTGGTCTACCATATATATAGATGCACCCAGCACATGTTTACATTTATTTACAGAGATATGTTATCATTTACCTGGTCTACCATATATATAGATGCACCCAGCACATGTTTACATTTATTTACAGAGATATGTTATCATTTACCTGGTCTACCATATATATAGATGCACCCAGCACATGTTTACATTTATTTACAGAGATATGTTATCATTTACCTGGTCTACCATAGATATAGATGCACCCATCACATGTTTACATTTATTTACATAGATATGTTATCATTTACCTGGTCTACCATATATATAGATGCACCCAGCACATGTTTACATTTATTTACAGAGATATGTTATCATTTACCTGGTCTACCATAGATATAGATGCACCCAGCACATGTTTACATTTATTTACAGAGATATGTTATCATTTACCTGGTCTACCATAGATATAGATGCACCCAGCACATGTTTACATTTATTTACATAGATATGTTATCATTTACCTGGTCTACCATAGATATAGATGCACCCAGCACATGTTTACATTTATTTACAGAGATATGTTATCATTTACCTGGTCTACCATATATATAGACACCCAGCACATGTTTACATTTATTTACAAGATATATCATTTACCTGGTCTACCATAATATAGATGCACCCAGCACATGTTTACATTTATTTACAGAGATATGTTATCATTTACCTGGTCTACCATAGATATAGATGCACCCAGCACATGTTTACATTTATTTACAGAGATATGTTATCATTTACCTGGTCTACCATAGATATAGATGCACCCAGCACATGTTTACATTTATTTACATAGATATATCATTTACCTGGTCTACCATAGATATAGATGCACCCAGCACATGTTTACATTTATTTACATAGATATATCATTTACCTGGTCTACCATAGATATAGATGCACCCAGCACATGTTTACATTTATTTACATAGATATGTTATCATTTACCTGGTCTACCATAGATATAGATGTACCCAGCACATGTTTACATTTATTTACATAGATATGTTATCATTTACCTGGTCTACCATAGATATAGATGCACCCAGCACATGTTTACATTTATTTACATAGATATATCATTTACCTGGTCTACCATAGATATAGATGTACCCAGCACATATTTACATTTATTTACATAGATATGTTATCATTTACCTGGTCTACCATAGATATAGATGCACCCAGCACATGTTTACATTTATTTACATAGATATATCATTTACCTGGTCTACCATAGATATAGATGCACCCAGCACATGTTTACATTTATTTACATAGATATGTTATCATTTACCTGGTCTACCATATATATAGATGTACCCAGCACATGTTTACATTTATTTACAGAGATATGTTATCATTTACCTGGTCTACCATAGATATAGATGTACCCAGCACATGTTTACATTTATTTACAGAGATATGTTATCATTTACCTGGTCTACCATAGATATAGATGCACCCAGCAGATGTTTCCATTTGCTCATCTCTGCGTCGTGTATCTGCTGCTGGTGCCCCAACAACTGAATCCATTCATCGTGAGATTTTGGAGGATGTCTGAAATAAGTGTGCACTGGATAAACATGCAACCAACTGTAGAGTAATGTAAACATGCAACCAACTAGAGAGTAATGTAAACATGCAACCAACTAGAGAGTAATGTAAACATGCAACCAACTAGAGAGTAATGTAAACATGCAACCAACTAGAGAGTAATGTAAACATGCAACCAACTAGAGAGTAATGTAAACATGCAACCAACTAGAGAGTAATGTAAACATGCAACCAACTGTAGAGTAATGTAAACATGCAACCAACTAGAGAGTAATGTAAACATGCAACCAACTGTAGAGTAATGTAAACATGCAAGCAACTGTAGAATAATGTAAACATGCAACCAACTAGAGAGTAATGTAAACATGCAACCAACTAGAGAGTAATGTAAACATGCAACCAACTAGAGAGTAATGTAAACATGCAACCAACTGTAGAGTAATGTAAACATGCAACCAATTGTAGAGTAATGTAAACATGCAACCAACTGTAGAGTAATGTAAACATGCAACCAACTGTAGAGTAATGTAAACATGCAACCAACTGTAAAGTAATGTAAACATGCAACCAACTAGAGAGTAATGTAAACATGCAACCAACTAGAGAGTAATGTAAACATGCAACCAACTAGAGAGTAATGTAAACATGCAACCAACTAGAGAGTAATGTAAACATGCAACCAACTGTAGAGTAATGTAAACATGCAACCAACTAGAGAGTAATGTAAACATGCAACCAACTGTAGAGTAATGTAAACATGCAACCAACTAGAGAGTAATGTAAACATGCAACCAACTGTAGAGTAATGTAAACATGCAACCAACTAGAGAGTAATGTAAACATGCAACCAACTGTAGAGTAATGTAAACATGCAACCAACTAGAGAGTAATGTAAACATGCAACCAATTGTAGAGTAATGTAAACATGCAACCAAATGTAGAGTAATGTAAACATGCAACCAACTAGAGAGTAATGTAAACATGCAACCAACTAGAGAGTAATGTAAACATGCAACCAACTATAGAGTAATGTAAACATGCAACCAACTGTAGAGTAATGTAAACATGCAACCAACTGTAGAGTAATGTAAACATGCAACCAACTGTAGAGTAATGTAAACATGCAACCAACTAGAGAGTAATGTAAACATGCAACCAACTGTAGAGTAATGTAAACATGCAACCAACTAGAGAGTAATGTAAACATGCAACCAACTGTAGAATAATGTAAACATGCAACCAACTGTAGAATAATGTAAACATGCAACCAACTGTAGAGTAATGTAAACATGCAACCAACTATAGAGTAATGTAAACATGCAACCAACTGTAGAGTAATGTAAACATGCAACCAACTGTAGAGTAATGTAAACATGCAACCAACTGTAGAGTAATGTAAACATGCAACCAACTGTAGAGTAATGTAAACATGCAACCAACTGTAGAGTAATGTAAACATGCAACCAACTAGAGAGTAATGTAAACATGCAACCAACTGTAGAGTAATGTAAACATGCAAGCAACTAGAGAGTAATGTAAACATGCAACCAACTGTAGAGTAATGTAAACATGCAACCAACTAGAGAGTAATGTAAACATGCAACCAACTGTAGAGTAATGTAAACATGCAACCAACTAGAGAGTAATGTAAACATGCAACCAACTGTAGAGTAATGTAAACATGCAATCAACTAGAGAGTAATGTAAACATGCAACCAACTAGATAGTAATGTAAACATGCAACCAACTGTAGAGTAATGTAAACATGCAACCAACTAGAGAGTAATGTAAACATGCAACCAACTAGAGAGTAATGTAAACATGCAACCAACTAGAGAGTAATGTAAACATGCAACCAACTGTAGAATAATGTAAACATGCAACCAACTGTAGAGTAATGTAAACATGCAACCAACTGTAGAGTAATGTAAACATGCAACCAACTAGAGAGTAATGTAAACATGCAACCAACTGTAGAGTAATGTAAACATGCAACCAACTAGAGAGTAATGTAAACATGCAACCAACTAGAGAGTAATGTAAACATGCAACCAACTAGATAGTAATGTAAACATGCAACCCTGACACACTGAACACTGTCTGGATAGTTTACTACATTTTAAAGGGACATTTACTACATTTTAAAGCACATTTACTACATTTTAAAGGGACATTTACTACATTTCAAAGCACATTTACTACATTTTAAAGGGACATTTACTACAGTTTAAACGGACATTTACTACAGTTTAAAGGATATTTACTACAGTTTAAACGGACATTTACTACAGTTTAAAGGATATTTACTACAGTTTAATGGATATTTACTACATTTTCGAAAATTTGCTCAAAATTGACTATTGAGAGTATTTTTATTTTTGATTAAATAAATATCTACTAGTAGCAGCTGCATTTACAGACAAGACCACAACCCCAAAGGTATCTCATCACTTACTTATGCTATGTTCATCATTTGCTGATAACGAATCTAAAGAGACTACTTACCTAGTCAAGCTATTTATAGTACATTCTGAGATAGGTAGATAGAGAACATATCTCTAGTAATAGAGTGGTGGAACCTATGCTCGGCGTATTCCTATGCTCGGCGTATTTTTTCCATTTACATCTGTATTTAAAATATTTAAATAGTTTTAACCTATTTTCGCTGACAGAGGGGAAGCATGGTTCAATAATATTCTGTTGTGCGTACCGGTAGCCTAATGCAACTGTCACCTGACTGGTTCAGTAGCCGAATATAAACAGACAACCTGTTGGGAATTTTCACCGAAATGATGTGGTTTATGAGCATTTCAGGTAGCTATTCTAATTGGAAAAAAATGTACAAATAACCAGAAAAAAAGTTTCTTATGAGTTGTAATATTGTTAGTTATTGGTGTTACTAAGTCAAAATATTATATTCAACATTTGCCCATGCATAAATAAAAAAATTCATGTACGCCGTGCATAGGTGCCCTAAAGTATCTAGTTCCCCATGGAAACAGGTGCCGTTGCGATAGCTGTATTTAGACGCATGGTTACGTAATGAAGCTAAAATTTTCAACAACAATTTTATGAAAGTTGTGTTCACGACTTAAGAAAATAATAATATATGGCAAGTGGATTTAACTTTTTTCATAGGTAATGATATGTAGGATTTATGCCGAGCTAGGTTCCACCACTCTAAGAGTTTATTGAAGACACTATGTCGCTACCAGTTGCCCATTTGATCGACGGGCAGTTTGCCTAACAATTCCTTTCCTGGGCAGGCTCCATCGTTTAACCAGTACTTGGTGAACCAACCTCCGCAAGAAACTGCCAACTTTTTTATATAAACAGACACAGTCTGAGCGGGGCTCGAACCCGTGACCATCAGTGATGAGTTACAGTGGTATACAAGGCAGCCACCATAACCACTCGACCACGGAGGCGGACACTACTTCCTTTAGCTAGTGTTATTTATAGCACCTTCTGAGTTAGGCAGATAGAGAAGATCTAGTAACACGGGTTTGTATAAGACACTACTTACTTAGTGAAGCTATTTATAGCACCTTGTGAGTTAGGCATATAGAGAACATTAGCCATTGTCTCCAGTGACCAGAGTTTGTAGAATAGTAAGGCATTGAACATCACAAGGAGAACAAGACTGAAACAAAAAAGTGAATATTGTTTTTTCCGTGTTTTTTGTTCTTGCCTTTTCTTCTTTTTTCTTTATACCTGCAGCTTTACAAACACCAAGCACTTGTACCTGCAGCTTTACAAACATCAAGCACATTAACTCATCAAGTCAAATCAAAAAACATTTTTATTCTCCAATTTCACATACATACGTGAATGAATGAGAGTTATACACATAATGGAGTTACTGCCAGCCGTGCAACATCATACACATAATGGAGTTAACTGCCAGCAACATCATACACATAATGGAGTTACTGCCAGCAACATCATACACATAATGGAGTTAACTGCCAGCCGTGCAACATCATACACATAATGGAGTTACTGCCAGCCGTGCAACATCATATACATAATGGAGTTAACTGCCAGCCGTGCAACATCATACACATAATGGAGTTACTGCCAGCCGTGCAACATCATACACATAATGGAGTTACTGCCAGCAACATCATACACATAATGGAGTTACTGTCAGCAACAGCATACACATAATGGAGTTACTGCCAGCAACATCATACACATAATGGAGTTACTGCCAGCAACATCATACACATAATGGAGTTACTGCCAGCAACATCATACACATAATGGAGTTACTGCCAGCAACATCATACACAAAATGGAGTTACTGCCAGCAACATCATACACATAATGGAGTTACTGCCAGCAACATCATACACATAATGGAGATACTGCCAGCAACATCATACACATAATGAAGTTACTGTCAGCAACATCATACACATAATGGAGTTAACTGCCAGCCGTGCAACATCATACACATAATGGAGTTAACTGCCAGCAACATCATACACATAATGGAGTTAACTGCCAGCCGTGCAACATCATACACATAATGGAGTTAACTGCCAGCAACAGCATACACATAATGGAGATACTGCCAGCAACATCATACACATAATGGAGATACTGCCAGCAACATCATACACATAATGGAGTTACTGCCAGCCGTGCAACATCATACACATAATGGAGATACTGCCAGCAAAAGCATACACATAATGGAGATACTGCCAGCAACATCATACACATAATGGAGTTACTGCCAGCCGTGCAACATCATACACATAATGGAGTTACTGCCAGCAACATCATACACATAATGGAGATACTGCCAGCAACATCATACACATAATGGAGTTACTGCCAGCCGTGCAACATCATACACATAATGGAGTTACTGCCAGCCATGCAACATCATATACATAATGGAGTTAACTGCCAGCCGTGCAACATCATACACATAATGGAGTTACTGCCAGCCGTGCAACATCATACACATAATGGATTACTGCCAGCAACATCATACACATAATGGAGATACTGCCAGCAACATCATACACATAATGGAGTTACTGCCAGCCGTGCAACATCATACACATAATGGAGTTACTGCCAGCCATGCAACATCATATACATAATGGAGTTAACTGCCAGCCGTGCAACATCATACACATAATGGAGTTACTGCCAGCCGTGCAACATCATACACATAATGGAGTTACTGCCTGCAACATCATACACATAATGGAGTTACTGCCTGCAACATCATACACATAATGGAGTTACTGCCAGCCGTGCAACATCATACACATAATGGAGTTACTGCCAGCCATGCAACATCATACACATAATGGAGTTACTGCCTGCAACATCATACACATAATGGAGTTACTGCCAGCAACAGCATACACATAATGAAGTTACTGCCTGCAACATCATACACATAATGAAGTTACTGCCAGCAACATCATACACATAATGGAGTTACTGTCAGCAACATCATACACATAATGGAGTTACTGCCAGCAACATCATACACATAATGGAGTTAACTGCCAGCCGTGCAACATCATACACATAATGGAGTTACTGCCAGCAACATCATACACATAATGGAGTTACTGCCAGCAACATCATACACATAATGGAGTTACTGCCAGCAACAGCATACACATAATGGAGTTACTGCCAGCAACATCATACACATAATGAAGTTACTGCCAGCAACATCATACACATAATGAAGTTACTGCCAGCAACATCATACACATAATGGAGTTACTGCCAGCAACATCATACACATAATGAAGTTACTGCCTGCAACATCATACACATAATGGAGTTACTGCCAGCAACATCATACACATAATGAAGTTACTGCCTGCAACATCATACACATAATGAAGTTACTGCCTGCAACATCATACACATAATGAAGTTACTGCCTGCAACATCATACACATAATGAAGTTACTGCCAGCAACATCATACACATAATGGAGTTACTGCCAGCAACATCATACACATAATGAAGTTACTGCCTGCAACATCATACACATAATGAAGTTACTGCCTGCAACATCATACACATAATGAAGTTACTGCCTGCAACATCATACACATAATGAAGTTACTGCCTGCAACATCATACACATAATGGAGTTACTGCCAGCAACATCATACACATAATGAAGTTACTGCCTGCAACATCATACACATAATGAAGTTACTGCCTGCAACATCATACACATAATGAAGTTACTGCCTGCAACATCATACACATAATGGAGTTACTGCCAGCAACATCATACACATAATGAAGTTACTGTCAGCAACATCATACACATAATGGAGTTAACTGCCAGCCGTGCAACATCATACACATAATGAAGTTACTGCCAGCAACATCATACACATAATGGAGTTACTGCCAGCAACATCATACACATAATGGAGTTACTGCCAGCAACATCATACACATAATGGAGTTACTGTCAGCCGTGCAACATCATACACATAATGAAGTTACTGTCAGCAACATCATACACATAATGGAGTTAACTGCCAGCCGTGCAACATCATACACATAATGGAGTTAACTGCCAGCCGTGCAACAGCATACACATAATGGAGTTAACTGCCAGCCGTGCAACATCATACACATAATGGAGTTAACTGCCAGCCGTGCAACAGCATACACATAATGGAGTTAACTGCCAGCCGTGCAACAGCATACACATAATGAAGTTACTGCCAGCAACATCATACACATAATGGAGTTACTGCCAGCAACATCATACACATAATGGAGTTACTGCCAGCAACATCATACACATAATGGAGTTACTGTCAGCAACATCATACACATAATGGAGTTAACTGCCAGCCGTGCAACAGCATACACATAATGGAGTTAACTGCCAGCCGTGCAACAGCATACACATAATGGAGTTACTGCCAGCAACATCATACACATAATGGAGTTACTGCCAGCAACATCATACACATAATGAAGTTACTGCCTGCAACATCATACACATAATGGAGTTACTGCCAGCAACATCATACACATAATGGAGTTACTGCCAGCAACATCATACACATAATGGAGTTACTGCCAGCAACACATACACATAATGGAGTTACTGCCAGCAACATCATACACATAATGGAGTTACTGCCAGCAACATCATACACATAATGGAGTTACTGCCAGCAACATCATACACATAATGGAGTTACTGTCAGCAACAGCATACACATAATGGAGTTACTGCCAGCAACATCATACACATAATGGAGTTACTGCCAGCAACATCATACACATAATGGAGATACTGCCAGCAACATCATACACATAATGAAGTTACTGTCAGCAACATCATACACATAATGGAGTTAACTGCCAGCCGTGCAACATCATACACATAATGGAGTTAACTGCCAGCAACATCATACACATAATGGAGTTAACTGCCAGCCGTGCAACATCATACACATAATGGAGTTAACTGCCAGCAACAGCATACACATAATGGAGATACTGCCAGCAACATCATACACATAATGGAGATACTGCCAGCAACATCATACACATAATGGAGTTACTGCCAGCCGTGCAACATCATACACATAATGGAGATACTGCCAGCAACAGCATACACATAATGGAGATACTGCCAGCAACATCATACACATAATGGAGTTACTGCCAGCCGTGCAACATCATACACATAATGGAGTTACTGCCAGCAACATCACACATAATGGAGATACTGCCAGCAACATCATACACATAATGGAGTTACTGCCAGCCGTGCAACATCATACACATAATGGAGTTACTGCCAGCCATGCAACATCATACACATAATGGAGTTACTGCCAGCCGTGCAACATCATACACATAATGGAGTTACTGCCAGCCGTGCAACATCATACACATAATGGAGTTACTGCCAGCCGTGCAACATCATACACATAATGGAGTTACTGCCTGCAACATCATACACATAATGGAGTTACTGCCAGCCATGCAACATCATACACATAATGGAGTTACTGCCTGCAACATCATACACATAATGGAGTTACTGCCTGCAACATCATACACATAATGGAGTTACTGCCTGCAACATCATACACATAATGGAGTTACTGCCTGCAACATCATACACATAATGGAGTTACTGCCAGCCGTGCAACATCATACACATAATGGAGTTACTGCCAGCAACATCATACACATAATGGAGTTAACTGCCAGCCGTGCAACATCATACACATAATGGAGTTAACTGCCAGCCGTGCAACAGCATACACATAATGGAGTTACTGCCAGCCGTGCAACATCATACACATAATGGAGTTACTGCCAGCCGTGCAACATCATACACATAATGGAGTTACTGCCAGCAACATCATACACATAATGGAGTTACTGCCAGCAACATCATACACATAATGGAGTTACTGCCTGCAACATCATACACATAATGGAGTTACTGCCAGCCGTGCAACATCATACACATAATGGAGTTACTGCCTGCAACATCATACACATAATGGAGTTACTGCCAGCAACATCATACACATAATGGAGTTACTGCCAGCAACATCATACACATAATGGAGTTACTGCCAGCAACATCATACACATAATGGAGTTACTGCCAGCAACATCATACACATAATGGAGTTACTGCCAGCAACATCATACACATAATGGAGTTACTGCCAGCAACATCATACACATAATGGAGTTACTGCCTGCAACATCATACACATAATGGAGATACTGCCAGCAACATCATACACATACTGGAGATACTGCCAGCAACATCATACACATAATGGAGTTACTGCCTGCAACATCATACACATAATGGAGTTACTGCCAGCAACATCATACACATAATGGAGTTAACTGCCTGCAACATCATACACATAATGGAGATACTGCCAGCAACATCATACACATAATGGAGATACTGCCAGCAACATCATACACATAATGGAGTTACTGCCTGCAACATCATACACATAATGGAGTTAACTGCCAGCCGTGATTAAATATTCACTAGCGACATACAGCATAATGATTAAATATTCACTAGCAACATACAGCATAATGTTAAATATTCACTAGCGACATACAGCATAATGTTAAATATTCACTAGCAACATACAGCATAATGTTAAATATTCACTAGTGACATACAGCATAATGTTAAATATTCACTAGTGACATACAGCATAATGTTAAATATTCACTAGCAATATACAGCATAATGTTAAATATTCACTAGTGACATACAACATAATGATTAAATATTCACTAGTGACATACAACATAATGATTAAATATTCACTAGCGACATACAACATAATGATTAAATATTCACTAGTGACATACAACATAATGATTAAATATTCACTAGCGACATACAACATAATGATTAAATATTCACTAGCAATATACAGCATAATGTTAAATATTCACTAGTGACATACAACATAATGATTAAATATTCACTAGTGACATACAACATAATGATTAAATATTCACTAGCGACATACAACATAATGATTAAATATTCACTAGTGACATACAACATAATGATTAAATATTCACTAGCGACATACAACATAATGATTAAATATTCACTAGTGACATACAACATAATGATTAAATATTCACTAGTGACATACAACATAATGATAAAAATGATTGTGTTAATTGTGTGAGGTTGTTTGTTTGATTATCGAGGACTATTTAGTACAGCGTACGATGCACCATACTGATTTCCTTGAGATGTAATATGGCTCCAAGTGTACAGGCAAGCACATGGTTACAGTTGTAATGTAATAAAAATGATCTTACACAAGCTTACACTCGTGGTGATTTCATACTCATGTACCATCCTATATATCTCAAAGGGTAAACATAGCAGCTTTGAATAGAATTAAAGAACTGATTTTTCACTCAAAATAAAGGGAAGTGTAATGGGCAATTATTGGAATAAATACGGTATAATCTTATATCAGTTCTAATTGACAAAATAATGATATAAGCAACAAGGCATTGATAAAGCTGTACGTGATAACCATCTATCGATTCATATCCACAAAATAATGGATATAATTATACTGAATGTTTTGGGATTGAATTGAAGCACTGCATTGATGAAGGTAGATTGCTAATTATAATCAACTATGCATTCATGGTGCCTAAACAACCATACAACTACATTATATTTACAGTTCTTGTAAATCCAAATTACATGTAAATTGTTCAATGCTGAAAAATCTGAGAAGTTGTTTTGCTACACCATGTATATATCATCCAGCTGTGAATAAGTCTTGTATTGTACTGGAAATCATGTATTATTAACCCAGGGCAATCAAGTCCTATTTCTGTCTAAGGAACATAAATAATTCATCCTGCTGTATAGAACTGATTTACTGCCTAGTACACAAGTGTGGTCCTGCTGTATAGTGGTTTACTGCCTGGTACACTAGTGTGGTCCTGCTGTATAGTGGTTTACTGCCTGGTACACTAGTGTGATCCTGCTGTATAGTGGTGTACTGCCTGGTACACTAGTGGTTTACTGCCTGGTACACTAGTGTGGTCCTGCTGTATAGTGGTTTACTGCCTGGTACACTAGTGTGATACTGCCTGGTACACTAGTGGTTTACTGCCTCGTACACTAGTGGTTTACTGCCTGGTACACTAGTGGTGTACTGCCTGGTACACTAGTGTGGTCCTGCTGTATAGTGGTTTACTGCCTGGTACACTAGTGTGGTCCTGCTGTATAGTGGTTTACTGCCTGGTACACTAGTGTGGTCCTGCTGTATAGTGGTTTACTGCCTGGTACACTAGTGTGGTCCTGCTGTATAGTGGTTTACTGCCTGGTACACTAGTGTGGTCCTGCTGTATAGTGGTTTACTGCCTGGTACACTAGTGTGATCCTGCTGTATAGTGGTTTACTGCATGGTACACTAGTGTGGTCCTGCTGTATAGTGGTTTACTGCCTGGTACACTAGTGGTTTACTGCATGGTACACTAGTGTGGTCCTGCTGTATAGTGGTTTACTGCCTGGTACACTAGTGTGATCCTGCTGTATAGTGGTTTACTGCATTGTACACTAGTGTGATCCTGCTGTATAGTGGTTTACTGCCTGGTACACTAGTGGTTTACTGCCTGGTACACTAGTGTGATACTGCTGTATAGTGGTTTACTGCCTGGTACACTAGTGGTTTACTGCCTGGTACACTAGTGTGATACTGCTGTATAGTGGTTTACTGCCTGGTACACTAGTGGTTTACTGCCTGGTACACTAGTGTGATACTGCTGTATAGTGGTTTACTGCCTGGTACACTAGTGTGATACTGCTGTATAGTGGTTTACTGCCTGGTACACTAGTGTGATACTGCTGTATAGTGGTTTACTGCCTGGTACACTAGTGGTTTACTGCCTGGTACACTAGTGTGATCCTGCTGTATAGTGGTTTACTGCCTGGTACACTAGTGTGATCCTGCTGTATAGTGGTTTACTGCATGGTACACTAGTGTGATCCTGCTGTATAGTGGTTTACTGCCTGGTACACTAGTGTGATCCTGCTGTATAGTGGTTTACTGCCTGGTACACTAGTGTGGTCCTGCTGTATAGTGGTTTACTGCCTGGTACACTAGTGTGATACTGCTGTATAGTGGTTTACTGCCTGGTACACTAGTGTGGTCCTGCTGTATAGTGGTTTACTGCCTGGTACACTAGTGTGGTCCTGCTGTATAGTGGTTTACTGCCTGGTACACTAGTGTGGTCCTGCTGTATAGTGGTTTACTGCCTGGTACACTAGTGTGGTCCTGCTGTATAGTGGTTTACTGCATGGTACACTAGTGGTTTACTGTCTGGTACACTAGTGTGATCCTGCTGTATAGTGGTTTACTGCCTGGTACACTAGTGTGGTCCTGCTGTATAGTGGTTTACTGCCTGGTACACTAGTGTGGTCCTGCTGTATAGTGGTTTACTGCATGGTACACTAGTGGTTTACTGTCTGGTACACTAGTGTGATCCTGCTGTATAGTGGTTTACTGCCTGGTACACTAGTGTGGTCCTGCTGTATAGTGGTTTACTGCCTGGTACACTAGTGTGGTCCTGCTGTATAGTGGTTTACTGCATGGTACACTAGTGGTTTACTGTCTGGTACACTAGTGTGATCCTGCTGTATAGTGGTTTACTGCCTGGTACACTAGTGTGGTCCTGCTGTATAGTGGTTTACTGCCTGGTACACTAGTGTGGTCCTGCTGTATAGTGGTTTACTGCATGGTACACTAGTGGTTTACTGTCTGGTACACTAGTGTGATCCTGCTGTATAGTGGTTTACTGCCTGGTACACTAGTGTGGTCCTGCTGTATAGTGGTTTACTGCCTGGTACACTAGTGTGGTCCTGCTGTATAGTGGTTTACTGCCTGGTACACTAGTGGTTTACTGTCTGGTACACTAGTGTGATCCTGCTGTATAGTGGTTTACTGCCTGGTACACTAGTGTGGTCCTGTTGTATAGTGGTTTACTGCCTGGTACACTAGTGTGGTCCTGCTGTATAGTGGTTTACTGCCTGGTACACTAGTGTGGTCCTGCTGTATAGTGGTTTACTGCCTAGTACACTAGTGTGGTCCTGCTGTATAGTGGTTTACTGCCTGGTACACTAGTGTGGTCCTGCTGTATAGTGGTTTACTGCCTGGTACACTAGTGTGATACTGCTGTATAGTGGTTTACTGCCTGGTACACTAGTGTGATACTGCTGTATAGTGGTTTACTGCCTGGTACACTAGTGTGATCCTGCTGTATAGTGGTTTACTGCCTGGTACACTAGTGTGATCCTGCTGTATAGTGGTTTACTGCCTGGTACACTAGTGTGATACTGCTGTATAGTGGTTTACTGCATGGTACACTAGTGTGGTCCTGCTGTATAGTGGTTTACTGCCTGGTACACTAGTGGTTTACTGCATGGTACACTAGTGTGGTCCTGCTGTATAGTGGTTTACTGCATGGTACACTAGTGTGGTCCTGCTGTATAGTGGTTTACTGCCTGGTACACTAGTGGTTTACTGCATGGTACACTAGTGTGGTCCTGCTGCATAGTGGTTTACTGCCTGGTACACTAGTGGTTTACTGCATGGTACACTAGTGGTTTACTGCATGGTACACTAGTGTGGTCCTGCTGTATAGTGGTTTACTGCATGGTACACTAGTGTGGTCCTGCTGTATAGTGGTTTACTGCCTGGTACACTAGTGGTTTACTGCATGGTACACTAGTGTGGTCCTGCTGTATAGTGGTTTACTGCATGGTACACTAGTGTGGTCCTGCTGTATAGTGGTTTACTGCCTGGTACACTAGTGGTTTACTGCATGGTACACTAGTGTGGTCCTGCTGTATAGTGGTTTACTGCATGGTACACTAGTGTGGTCCTGCTGTATAGTGGTTTACTGCCTGGTACACTAGTGTGATCCTGCTGTATAGTGGTTTACTGCATGGTACACTAGTGTGGTCCTGCTGTATAGTGGTTTAATGCATGGTACACTAGTGGTTTACTGCATGGTACACTAGTGTGGTCCTGCTGTATAGTGGTTTACTGCCTGGTACACTAGTGGTTTACTGCATGGTACACTAGTGTGGTCCTGCTGTATAGTGGTTTAATGCATGGTACACTAGTGGTTTACTGCATGGTACACTAGTGTGGTCCTGCTGTATAGTGGTTTAATGCATGGTACACTAGTGGTTTACTGCATGGTACACTAGTGTGGTCCTGCTGTATAGTGGTTTACTGCCTGGTACACTAGTGGTTTACTGCATGGTACACTAGTGTGGTCCTGCTGTATAGTGGTTTAATGCATGGTACACTAGTGGTTTACTGCCTGGTACACTAGTGTGGTCCTGCTGTATAGTGGATTACTGCCTGGTACACTAGTGTGATCCTGCTGTATAGTGGTTTACTGCCTGGTACACTAGTGTGGTCCTGCTGTATAGTGGTTTACTGCCTAGTACACTAGTGTGGTCCTGCTGTATAGTGGTTTACTGCCTGGTACACTAGTGTGATCCTGCTGTATAGTGGTTTACTGCCTGGTACACTAGTGTGGTCCTGCTGTATAGTGGTTTACTGCCTGGTACACTAGTGTGGTCCTGCTGTATAGTGGTTTACTGCATGGTACACTAGTGTGATCCTGCTGTATAGTGCTGCCTGGTACACTAGTGTGATACTGCTGTATAGTGGTTTACTGCCTGGTACACTAGTGGTTTACTGCCTGGTACACTAGTGTGGTCCTACTGTATAGTGGTTTACTGCCTGGTACACTAGTGTGGTCCTGCTGTATAGTGGTTTACTGCCTGGTACACTAGTGGTTTACTGCATGGTACACTAGTGTGGTCCTGCTGTATAGTGGTTTACTGCCTGGTACACTAGTGGTTTACTGCCTGGTACACTAGTGTGATACTGCTGTATAGTGGTTTACTGCCTGGTACACTAGTGGTTTACTGTCTGGTACACTAGTGTGATACTGCTGTATAGTGGTTTACTGCCTGGTACACTAGTGGTTTACTGCCTGGTACACTAGTGTGATACTGCTGTATAGTGGTTTACTGCCTGGTACACTAGTGTGGTCCTGCTGTATAGTGGTTTACTGCCTGGTACACTAGTGGTTTACTGTCTGGTACACTAGTGTGATCCTGCTGTATAGTGGTGTACTGCCTGGTACACTAGTGTGGTCCTGTTGTATAGTGGTTTACTGCCTGGTACACTAGTGTGATCCTGCTGTATAGTGGTTTACTGCCTGGTACACTAGTGTGATCCTGCTGTATAGTGGTTTACTGCCTGGTACACTAGTGGTTTACTGCATGGTACACTAGTGTGGTCCTGCTGTATAGTGGTTTAATGCATGGTACACTAGTGGTTTACTGCATGGTACACTAGTGTGGTCCTGCTGTATAGTGGTTTAATGCATGGTACACTAGTGGTTTACTGCATGGTACACTAGTGTGGTCCTGCTGTATAGTGGTTTACTGCCTGGTACACTAGTGGTTTACTGCATGGTACACTAGTGTGGTCCTGCTGTATAGTGGTTTAATGCATGGTACACTAGTGGTTTACTGCATGGTACACTAGTGTGGTCCTGCTGTATAGTGGTTTAATGCATGGTACACTAGTGGTTTACTGCATGGTACACTAGTGTGGTCCTGCTGTATAGTGGTTTAATGCATGGTACACTAGTGGTTTACTGCCTGGTACACTAGTGTGGTCCTGCTGTATAGTGGATTACTGCCTGGTACACTAGTGTGATCCTGCTGTTAGTGGTTTACTGCTGGTACACTAGTGTGGTCCTGCTGTATAGTGGTTTACTGCCTGGTACACTAGTGTGGTCCTGCTGTATAGTGGTTTACTGCCTGGTACACTAGTGTGGTCCTGCTGTATAGTGGTTTACTGCCTGGTACACTAGTGTGGTCCTGCTGTATAGTAGTTTACTGCCTGGTACACTAGTGTGGTCCTGCTGTATAGTGGTGTACTGCCTGGTACACTAGTGTGGTCCTGCTGTATAGTGGTTTACTGCCTGGTACACTAGTGTGGTCCTGCTGTATAGTGGTTTACTGCCTGGTACACTAGTGTGGTCCTGCTGTATAGTGGTTTACTGCCTGGTACACTAGTGTGGTCCTGCTGTATAGTGGTGTACTGCCTGGTACACTAGTGTGGTCCTGCTGTATAGTGGTTTACTGCCTGGTACACTAGTGTGGTCCTGCTGTATAGTGGTTTACTGCCTGGTACACTAGTGTGATCCTGCTGTATAGTGGTTTACTGCCTGGTACACTAGTGTGATCCTGCTGTATAGTGGTTTACTGCCTAGTACACTAGTGTGGTCCTGCTGTATAGTGGTTTACTGCCTGGTACACTAGTGTGGTCCTGCTGTATAGTGGTTTACTGCCTGGTACACTAGTGTGGTCCTGTTGTATAGTGGTTTACTGCCTGGTACACTAGTGTGGTCCTGCTGTATAGTGGTTTACTGCCTGGTACACTAGTGTGGTCCTGCTGTATAGTGGTTTACTGCCTGGTACACTAGTGTGGTCCTGCTGTATAGTGGTTACTGCCTGGTACACTAGTGTGGTCCTGCTGTATAGTGGTTTACTGCCTGGTACACTAGTGTGATACTGCTGTATAGTGGTTACTGCCTGGTACACTAGTGTGGTCCTGCTGTATAGTGGTTTACTGCCTGGTACACTAGTGTGATCCTGCTGTATAGTGGTTTACTGCCTGGTACACTAGTGTGGTCCTGCTGTATAGTGGTTTACTGCCTGGTACACTAGTGTGGTCCTGCTGTATAGTGGTTTACTGCCTGGTACACTAGTGTGATACTGCTGTATAGTGGTTTACTGCCTGGTACACTAGTGGTTTACTGCCTGGTACACTAGTGTGATACTGCTGTATAGTGGTTTACTGCCTGGTACACTAGTGTGGTCCTGCTGTATAGTGGTTTACTGCATGGTACACTAGTGTGGTCCTGCTGTATAGTGGTTTACTGCCTGGTACACTAGTGTGGTCCTGCTGTATAGTGGTTTACTGCCTGGTACACTAGTGTGGTCCTGCTGTATAGTGGTTTACTGCCTGGTACACTAGTGGTTTACTGTCTGGTACACTAGTGTGATACTGCTGTATAGTGGTTTACTGCCTGGTACACTAGTGGTTTACTGCCTGGTACACTAGTGTGATACTGCTGTATAGTGGTTTACTGCCTGGTACACTAGTGGTTTACTGTCTGGTACACTAGTGTGATACTGCTGTATAGTGGTTTACTGCCTGGTACACTAGTGTGATACTGCTGTATAGTGGTTTACTGCCTGGTACACTAGTGTGGTCCTGCTGTATAGTGGTTTACTGCCTGGTACACTAGTGTGGTCCTGCTGTATAGTGGTTTACTGCCTGGTACACTAGTGGTTTACTGCCTGGTACACTAGTGTGATACTGCTGTATAGTGGTTTACTGCCTGGTACACTAGTGTGGTCCTGCTGTATAGTGGTTTACTGCCTGGTACACTAGTGGTTTACTGTCTGGTACACTAGTGTGATCCTGCTGTATAGTGGTGTACTGCCTGGTACACTAGTGTGGTCCTGTTGTATAGTGGTTTACTGCCTGGTACACTAGTGTGATCCTGCTGTATAGTGGTTTACTGCCTGGTACACTAGTGTGGTCCTGCTGTATAGTGGTTTTCCTGCCTGGTACACTAGTGTGGTCCTGCTGTATAGTGGTTTACTGCCTGGTACACTAGTGTGATACTGCTGTATAGTGGTTTACTGCCTGGTACACTAGTGGTTTACTGCCTGGTACACTAGTGTGATACTGCTGTATAGTGGTTTACTGCCTGGTACACTAGTGTGGTCCTGCTGTATAGTGGTTTACTGCCTGGTACACTAGTGTGATACTGCTGTATAGTGGTTTACTGCCTGGTACACTAGTGTGGTCCTGCTGTATAGTGGTTTACTGTCTGGTACACTAGTGTGATACTGCTGTATAGTGGTTTACTGCCTGGTACACTAGTGTGGTCCTGCTGTATAGTGGTTTACTGCATGGTACACTAGTGTGGTCCTGCTGTATAGTGGTTTACTGCCTGGTACACTAGTGTGGTCCTGCTGTATAGTGGTTTACTGCCTGGTACACTAGTGTGGTCCTGCTGTATAGTGGTTTACTGCCTGGTACACTAGTGGTTTACTGTCTGGTACACTAGTGTGATACTGCTGTATAGTGGTTTACTGCCTGGTACACTAGTGGTTTACTGCCTGGTACACTAGTGTGATACTGCTGTATAGTGGTTTACTGCCTGGTACACTAGTGTGGTCCTGCTGTATAGTGGTTTACTGCCTGGTACACTAGTGGTTTACTGTCTGGTACACTAGTGTGATCCTGCTGTATAGTGGTGTACTGCCTGGTACACTAGTGTGGTCCTGTTGTATAGTGGTTTACTGCCTGGTACACTAGTGTGATCCTGCTGTATAGTGGTTTACTGCCTGGTACACTAGTGTGATCCTGCTGTATAGTGGTGTACTGCCTGGTACACTAGTGTGATACTGCTGTATAGTGGTTTACTGCCTGGTACACTAGTGTGATCCTGCTGTATAGTGGTTTACTGCCTAGTACACTAGTGTGGTCCTGCTGTATAGTGGTTTACTGCCTGGTACACTAGTGTGATCCTGCTGTATAGTGGTTTACTGCATGGTACACTAGTGTGATCCTGCTGTATAGTGGTGTACTGCCTGGTACACTAGTGTGGTCCTGTTGTATAGTGGTTTACTGCCTGGTACACTAGTGTGGTCCTGCTGTATAGTGGTTTACTGCCTGGTACACTAGTGTGATACTGCTGTATAGTGGTTTACTGCCTGGTACACTAGTGTGATACTGCTGTGTAGTGGTTTACTGCCTGGTACACTAGTGTGGTCCTGCTGTATAGTGGTTTACTGCCTGGTACACTAGTGGTTTACTGCATGGTACACTAGTGTGATACTGCTGTATAGTGGTTTACTGCCTGGTACACTAGTGTGATACTGCTGTATAGTGGTTTACTGCCTGGTACACTAGTGTGGTCCTGCTGTATAGTGGTTTACTGCCTGGTACACTAGTGGTTTACTGCCTGGTACACTAGTGGTTTACTGCCTGGTACACTAGTGTGGTCCTGCTGTATAGTGGTTTACTGCCTGGTACACTAGTGTGATACTGCTGTATAGTGGTTTACTGCCTAGTACACTAGTGTGGTCCTGCTGTATAGTGGTTTACTGCCTGGTACACTAGTGTGATCCTGCTGTATAGTGGTTTACTGCATGGTACACTAGTGTGATCCTGCTGTATAGTGGTTTACTGCCTGGTACACTAGTGTGATCCTGCTGTATATGTGGTTTACTGCCTGGTACACTAGTGTGATCCTGCTGTATATTATTATTATTATACCATATTTATATAGCGCCTTTATCATATAAAAATTATACGTTCAAAAGCGCTTTACATGTTCATGTAACAATTAACACATATAGAATAAAAAGTACAAAAATAGAAGTCAAGTGGTAAAAGTACAGATAAACCTTATACTTAAAATAATGATTGCAATTTACAGATAAAGTTTAAGAACAAATACAAGAGGACATAATAATAAAACAAAAAGTATTTCAACATTACAATATGAAGTAAAATATATCTATTTTACATAGATAAACAAAAGTCATTTTAGCAGTGATAAAAAACATGTATATCCGAAATTAAATAAGTGTAGTTACAAATGCAAAATAATTAATAATATGTTATATACACACAGTCACTTTATGCACGTCCAGAGTATTGTCGAACATTAATCTCCATGTGCTTGCACAAAAAAGTGAGTTTTCAATGATCTTTTGAATAAACACAATGTCTCAGAGTCTCTTATTCCTGGTGGTAACGCATTCCATAATTTCGGCGCAGCTGCTCCGAAACTCCTGTCTCCGTATGTTACTGTTCGATTTGTTGGTGTCACGAGTCGAAGTGAGCTATTCTTTGATCTTAAGTTTCGTGTTGGTTGATATACACTCATGAGGTTAGTGATATACTCCGGTGCCTGATGATGTAGTGCTTTGTAGGTCAGAGTAAGGATCTTGTACTGGACCC
Organism: Archivesica marissinica; assembly: GCA_014843695.1. Lineage (NCBI taxonomy): Eukaryota > Metazoa > Mollusca > Bivalvia > Venerida > Vesicomyidae > Archivesica > Archivesica marissinica. The sequence goes on from CM026386.1 coordinate 94,996,094, forward strand.
TGTATTGTATTGGCAGCCAATGGAGCTCCTTCAGGATTGGAGACACGTGATCGTATCGGGACGTTTTTGTAATTAGGCGCGCTGCTGTATTCTGGACGTTCTGTAATTTGTTCAGAATTGTATTTGGTACCCCAGTCAGCAGCATATTACAATAGTCTAACCGTGATGTAACTAATGAGTTGACTAGAGTTTTTGTTGCATCAGCTGTTAGAAATTTTCTAATATGACCGATTTGCCGTATTTGGCCATAGCAGGACCTGCAGACAGAGTTGACATGCTGCTCCATGTTCAGCCTTGAGTCGAGCATTGCCCCAAGGTTTCTAACACATGAAGATGGTTCAACTGTGGAGTTTCCAACAGTTACTGACATGTTTTCAATCATTTTGGCATTTTGGTTTGAAGCGAAAACGATAACTTCTGTTTTGTCAGAGTTCAATTTTAGCATATTGTTATGCATCCAAGATACAATTTCCTGAAGACAGCTTTCAATGCGGTGTATTGTTTCTGTTTGACATAGATTGTCTGTTGGTTTGAAAGATAGGTATAGTTGTGAATCGTCAGCATAGAAATGATGGTGAAGTCCATGCCTTTTGCAAATAGAACCAACAGGTTTTGTATACATTGTATAAAATTTTGGACCCAACACTGATCCTTGGGGCACACTGAAATGCATGTTAACTGGTTTTGAACGTTTGTCATCAATGCACACAGTTTGACTACGATCGGTCAAATATGATCGTATCCATGAGAGAGGTTGGTCAGTAATACCAAAATGGTGTTCCAGGCGGTGTAGCAATGGTTTACTGGTGTATAGTGGTTTACTGCCTAGTACACTAGTGTGATCCTGCTGTATAGTGGTTTACTGCCTGGTACACTAGTGTGATACTGCTGTATAGTGGTTTACTGCCTGGTACACTAGTGTGGTCCTGCTGTATAGTGGTTTACTGCCTGGTACACTAGTGTGGTCCTGCTGTATAGTGGTTTACTGCCTGGTACACTAGTGTGATCCTGCTGTATAGTGGTTTACTGCCTGGTACACTAGTGGTTTACTGCCTGGTACACTAGTGTGATACTGCTGTATAGTGGTTTACTGCCTGGTACACTAGTGTGATACTGCTGTATAGTGGTGTACTGCCTGGTACACTAGTGTGATACTGCTGTATAGTGGTGTACTGCCTGGTACACTAGTGTGATACTGCTGTATAGTGGTGTACTGCCTGGTACACTAGTGTGGTCCTGCTGTATAGTGGTGTACTGCCTGGTACACTAGTGTGATACTGCTGTATAGTGGTTTACTGCCTGGTACACTAGTGTGGTCCTGCTGTATAGTGGTTTACTGCCTGGTACACTAGTGTGATACTGCTGTATAGTGGTGTACTGCCTGGTACACTAGTGGTTTACTGTCTGGTACATTAGTGGTTTACTGTCTGGTACACTAGTGTGATACTGCTGTATAGTGGTTTACTGCCTGGTACACTAGTGGTTTACTGTCTGGTACACTAGTGTGGTCCTGCTGTATAGTGGTTTACTGCCTGGTACACTAGTGTAGTCCTGCTGTATAGTGGTTTACTGCCTGGTACACTAGTGTGGTCCTGCTGTATAGTGGTTTACTGCCTGGTACACTAGTGGTTTACTGCCTGGTACACTAGTGTGATACTGCTGTATAGTGGTTTACTGCCTGGTACACTAGTGGTTTACTGCATGGTACACTAGTGGTTTACTGCCTGGTACACTAGTGTGGTCCTGCTGTATAGTGGTTTACTGCCTGGTACACTAGTGGTTTACTGCCTGGTACACTAGTGTGATACTGCTGTATAGTGGTTTACTGCCTGGTACACTAGTGTGGTCCTGCTGTATAGTGGTTTACTGCCTGGTACACTAGTGTGATCCTGCTGTATAGTGGTTTACTGCCTGGTACACTAGTGTGATACTGCTGTATAGTGGTTTACTGCCTGGTACACTAGTGTGGTCCTGCTGTATAGTGGTTTACTGCCTGGTACACTAGTGTGATCCTGCTGTATAGTGGTTTACTGCCTGGTACACTAGTGTGATACTGCTGTATATTGGTTTACTGCCTGGTACACTAGTGTAGTCCTGCTGTATAGTGGTTTACTGCCTGGTACACTAGTGGTTTACTGTCTGGTACACTAGTGTGATACTGCTGTATATTGGTTTACTGCCTGGTACACTAGTGGTTTACTGCCTGGTACACTAGTGTGGTCCTGCTGTATAGTGGTTTACTGCCTGGTACACTAGTGTGGTCCTGCTGTATAGTGGTTTACTGCCTGGTACACTAGTGTGGTCCTGCTGTATAGTGGTTTACTGCCTGGTACACTAGTGTGATCCTGCTGTATAGTGGTTTACTGCCTGGTACACTAGTGTGATCCTGCTGTATAGTGGTTTACTGCCTGGTACACTAGTGTGATACTGCTGTATAGTGGTTTACTGCCTGGTACACTAGTGTGGTCCTGCTGTATAGTGGTTTACTGCCTGGTACACATAGTGGTTTACTGCCTGGTACACTAGTGTGTCCTGCTGTATAGTGGTTTACTGCCTGGTACACTAGTGTGTCCTGCTGTAGTTTACTGCCTGGTACACTAGTGTGGTCCTGCTGTATAGTGGTTTACTGCCTGGTACACTAGTGTGATCCTGCTGTATAGTGGTTTACTGCCTGGTACACTAGTGTGATACTGCTGTATAGTGGTTTACTGCCTGGTACACTAGTGTGGTCCTGCTGTATAGTGGTTTACTGCCTGGTACACTAGTGGTTTACTGCCTGGTACACTAGTGTGATACTGCTGTATAGTGGTTTACTGCCTGGTACACTAGTGTGGTCCTGTTGTATAGTGGTTTACTGCCTGGTACACTAGTGTGGTCCTGTTGTATAGTGGTTTACTGCCTGGTACACTAGTGTGATCCTGCTGTATAGTGGTTTACTGCCTGGTACACTAGTGTGATACTGCTGTATAGTGGTTTACTGCCTGGTACACTAGTGTGGTCCTGCTGTATAGTGGTTTACTGCCTGGTACACTAGTGTGGTCCTGCTGTATAGTGGTTTACTGCCTGGTACACTAGTGTGGTCCTGCTGTATAGTGGTTTACTGCCTGGTACACTAGTGTGATACTGCTGTATAATGGTTTACTGCCTGGTACACTAGTGTGGTCCTGTTGTATAGTGGTGTACTGCCTGGTACACTAGTGTGGTCCTGTTGTATAGTGGTTTACTGCCTGGTACACTAGTGTGGTCCTGCTGTATAGTGGTTTACTGCCTGGTACACTAGTGTGATACTGCTGTATAGTGGTTTACTGCCTGGTACACTAGTGGTTTACTGCCTGGTACACTAGTGTGATACTGCTGTATAGTGGTTTACTGCCTGGTACACTAGTGTGGTCCTGTTGTATAGTGGTTTACTGCCTGGTACACTAGTGTGGTCCTGTTGTATAGTGGTTTACTGCCTGGTACACTAGTGTGATACTGCTGTATAATGGTTTACTGCCTGGTACACTAGTGGTTTACTGCCTGGTACACTAGTGTGATACTGCTGTATAGTGGTTTACTGCCTGGTACACTAGTGTGATACTGCTGTATAGTGGTTTACTGCCTGGTACACTAGTGGTTTACTGCCTGGTACACTAGTGTGATACTGCTGTATAGTGGTTTACTGCCTGGTACACTAGTGGTTTACTGCCTGGTACACTAGTGTGATACTGCTGTATAGTGGTTTACTGCCTGGTACACTAGTGGTTTACTGTCTGGTACACTAGTGGTTTACTGTCTGATACACTAGTGTGATACTGCTGTATAGTGGTTTACTGCCTGGTACACTAGTGGTTTACTGTCTGGTACACTAGTGTGGTCCTGCTGTATAGTGGTTTACTGCCTGGTACACTAGTGTAGTCCTGCTGTATAGTGGTTTACTGCCTGGTACACTAGTGTGGTCCTGCTGTATAGTGGTTTACTGCCTGGTACACTAGTGGTTTACTGTCTGGTACACTAGTGTGATACTGCTGTATAGTGGTTTACTGCCTGGTACACTAGTGGTTTACTGCCTGGTACACTAGTGTGATACTGCTGTATAGTGGTTTACTGCCTGGTACACTAGTGTGGTCCTGCTGTATAGTGGTTTACTGCATGGTACACTAGTGTGATCCTGCTGTATAGTGGTTTACTGCCTGGTACACTAGTGTGGTCCTGCTGTATAGTGGTTTACTGCCTGGTACACTAGTGTGGTCCTGCTGTATAGTGGTTTACTGCCTGGTACACTAGTGTGGTCCTGCTGTATAGTGGTTTACTGCCTGGTACACTAGTGTGATACTGCTGTATAGTGGTTTACTGCCTGGTACACTAGTGTGGTCCTGCTGTATAGTGGTTTACTGCATGGTACACTAGTGTGATCCTGCTGTATAGTGGTTTACTGCCTGGTACACTAGTGTGGTCCTGCTGTATAGTGGTTTACTGCCTGGTACACTAGTGTGGTCCTGCTGTATAGTGGTTTACTGCCTGGTACACTAGTGGTTTACTGCCTGGTACACTAGTGTGGTCCTGCTGTATAGTGGTTTACTGCCTGGTACACTAGTGGTTTACTGCCTGGTACACTAGTGTGATACTGCTGTATAGTGGTTTACTGCCTGGTACACTAGTGGTTTACTGCCTGGTACACTAGTGGTTTACTGCCTGGTACACTAGTGTGATACTGCTGTATAGTGGTTTACTGCCTGGTACACTAGTGTGGTCCTGCTGTATAGTGGATTACTGCCTGGTACACTAGTGTGGTCCTGCTGTATAGTGGATTACTGCCTGGTACACTAGTGTGATACTGCTGTATAGTGGTTTACTGCCTGGTACACTAGTGGTTTACTGCCTGGTACACTAGTGTGGTCCTGCTGTATAGTGGTTTACTGCCTGGTACACTAGTGTGGTCCTGCTGTATAGTGGTTTACTGCCTGGTACACTAGTGGTTTACTGCCTGGTACACTAGTGTGATCCTGCTGTATAGTGGATTACTGCCTGGTACACTAGTGTGGTCCTGCTGTATAGTGGATTACTGCCTGGTACACTAGTGTGGTCCTGCTGTATAGTGGATTACTGCCTGGTACACTAGTGTGATACTGCTGTATAGTGGTTTACTGCCTGGTACACTAGTGTGATACTGCTGTATAGTGGTTTACTGCCTGGTACACTAGTGTGGTCCTGCTGTATAGTGGATTACTGCCTGGTACACTAGTGTGATACTGCTGTATAGTGGTGTACTGCCTGGTACACTAGTGTGATACTGCTGTATAGTGGTGTACTGCCTGGTACACTAGTGTGATCCTGCTGTATAGTGGTTTACTGCCTGGTACACTAGTGTGGTCCTGCTGTATAGTGGATTACTGCCTGGTACACTAGTGTGATACTGCTGTATAGTGGTTTACTGCCTGGTACACTAGTGGTTTACTGCCTGGTACACTAGTGTGGTCCTGCTGTATAGTGGTTTACTGCATGGTACACTAGTGGTTTACTGCCTGGTACACTAGTGTGGTCCTGCTGTATAGTGGTGTACTGCCTGGTACACTAGTGTGATCCTGCTGTATAGTGGTTTACTGCCTGGTACACTAGTGTGGTCCTGCTGTATAGTGGATTACTGCCTGGTACACTAGTGTGGTCCTGCTGTATAGTGGTTTACTGCCTGGTACACTAGTGTGGTCCTGCTGTATAGTGGTTTACTGCCTGGTACACTAGTGTGGTCCTGCTGTATAGTGGTTTACTGCCTGGTACACTAGTGTGGTCCTGCTGTATAGTGGATTACTGCCTGGTACACTAGTGTGGTCCTGCTGTATAGTGGATTACTGCCTGGTACACTAGTGTGGTCCTGCTGTATAGTGGATTACTGCCTGGTACACTAGTGTGGTCCTGCTGTATAGTGGATTACTGCCTGGTACACTAGTGTGATCCTGCTGTATAGTGGTTTATTGCCTGGGACATATTTTAAGTGTGGTCTTGCTGTATAGTGGTTTACTGCCTGGTACACTAGTGTGGTCCTGCTGTATAGTGGATTACTGCCTGGTACACTAGTGTGATACTGCTGTATAGTGGTGTACTGCCTGGTACACTAGTGTGATACTGCTGTATAGTGGTGTACTGCCTGGTACACTAGTGTGATCCTGCTGTATAGTGGTTTACTGCCTGGTACACTAGTGTGGTCCTGCTGTATAGTGGATTACTGCCTGGTACACTAGTGTGATACTGCTGTATAGTGGTTTACTGCCTGGTACACTAGTGGTTTACTGCCTGGTACACTAGTGTGGTCCTGCTGTATAGTGGTTTACTGCATGGTACACTAGTGGTTTACTGCCTGGTACACTAGTGTGGTCCTGCTGTATAGTGGTGTACTGCCTGGTACACTAGTGTGATCCTGCTGTATAGTGGTTTACTGCCTGGTACACTAGTGTGGTCCTGCTGTATAGTGGATTACTGCCTGGTACACTAGTGTGGTCCTGCTGTATAGTGGTTTACTGCCTGGTACACTAGTGTGGTCCTGCTGTATAGTGGTTTACTGCCTGGTACACTAGTGTGGTCCTGCTGTATAGTGGTTTACTGCCTGGTACACTAGTGTGGTCCTGCTGTATAGTGGATTACTGCCTGGTACACTAGTGTGGTCCTGCTGTATAGTGGATTACTGCCTGGTACACTAGTGTGGTCCTGCTGTATAGTGGATTACTGCCTGGTACACTAGTGTGGTCCTGCTGTATAGTGGATTACTGCCTGGTACACTAGTGTGATCCTGCTGTATAGTGGTTTATTGCCTGGGACATATTTTAAGTGTGGTCTTGCTGTATAGTGGTTTACTGCCTGGGACATATTTTAAGCATCAACCCTGGCATTGTCTATTTATTATGACATATGTTAAGCATCAACCCTGGCATTGTCTATTTATTATGACATATTTTAAGCATCAACCCTGGCATTGTCTATTTATTATGACATATTTTAAGCATCAACCCTGGCATTGTCTATTTATTTTGTTTTCTTGCAGGATTAATGGAAACTAAAAGACCAATCAAACAGACATGTTTTTAATCCACAATGTTTAGATTGACATACAAACCTGTAACTATGTAATTATTGTTTGCTATAGTTGGGGATATCTCCCTACAAAAGGACATGACACACAGGTGCTTGCACCTAGTGATTGTCCACAAAATTAATTACTGGGATATGTATTGTGTGTGTTTTACGTTTATTTATCGTCACCCATATGAGCGACGCCTCCTGAAGAGATTAGTTATCTTATATTTTGGAGGAAAGTGCAATGATACAGACCCATTCCAGAGTCTCCTCTGGTTCTCTTACGTGCACAGTGTAAAGCACCGACACGAGACATCGGTTTAAATTCCCATCTAAAAGACTGTTAATTTTATTAGGATCAGACGGGGGGGGGGGGGGGAATCGAACCTGCGATCCCTGGATTACCAGTCCAACGTGTTAATCATTGGACTACAGATCCGTCTGTTAACTACTGGACTACAGATCCGTCTGTTAACCACTGGACTACAGATCCATCTGTTAACCACTGGACTACAGATCCATCTGTTAACCACTGGACTACAGATCCGTCTGTTAACCACTGGACTACAGATCCGTCTGTTAACCACTGGACTACAGATCCGTCTGTTAACCACTGGACTACAGATCCATCTGTTAACCACTGGACCACAGATCCATCTGTTAACCACTGGACCACAGATCCATCTGTTAACCACTGGACTACAGATCCATCTGTTAACCACTGGACTACAGATCCGTCTGTTAACCACTGGACTACAGATCCGTCTGTTAACCACTGGACTACAGATCCGTCTGTTAACCACTGGACTACAGATCCGTCTGTTAACCACTGGACTACAGATCCATCTGTTAACCACTGGACTACAGATCAGTCTGTTAACCACTGGACTACAGATCCGTCTGTTAACCACTGGACTACAGATCCGTCTGTTAACCACTGGACTACAGATCCGTCTGTTAACCACTGGACTACAGATCCGTCTGTTAACCACTGGACTACAGATCCGTCTGTTAACCACTGGACTACAGATCCGTCTGTTAACCACTGGACTACAGATCCGTCTGTTAACCACTGGACTACAGATCCATCTGTTAACCACTGGACTACAGATCCATCTGTTAACCACTGGACTACAGATCCGTCTGTTAACCACTGGACTACAGATCCATCTGTTAACCACTGGACTACTGGACTACAGATCCGTCTGTTAACCACTGGACTACAGATCCGTCTGTTAACCACTGGACTACAGATCCGTCTGTTAACCACTGGACTACAGATCCGTCTGTTAACCACTGGACTACAGATCTGTCTGTTAACCACTGGACTACAGATCCATCTGTTAACCACTGGACTACAGATCCATCTGTTAACCACTGGACTACAGATCCATCTGTTAACCACTGGACTACAGATCCATCTGTTAACCACTGGACTACAGATTCATCTGTTAACCACTGGACTACAGATCCGTCTGTTATATACATGAATACAGGATAATAACTCACAAGGTATTTCATGACATACTGCGTCATAATTTGGTTGTTGTGGTAGAATTGTTGATGATTTACTTACATAAAGCAGATTATTCTAACCAATGTGTCGGCATTCATTCGCAGTAGTTTCTCTTCCTTCTGAGCAGCAATAGCATCTGAAATATGACACATCAATTACCACACAGCAATCACATCAATTACCACACAACAATCCCAGCAATTACCACACAACAATCCCAGCAATTACCACACAACACTCACATCAATTACCACACAACAATCACATCAATTACCACACAGCAATCACATCAATTACCACACAGCAATCACATCAATTACCACACAACAATCCCAGCAATTACCACACAACAATCCCAGCAATTACCACACAACACTCACATCAATTACCACACAACAATCACATCAATTACCACACAACAATCACATCAATTACCACACAACACTCACATCAATGTAATCAGCACACATGAAATACAGCACATTAACTGCACTTGCTTCCATCAAACGTCTGACTGAAGCTTCCTCCTCCCCAGGGTAAGGGTAGGCATTCTCTGCTTCCATCAAACGTCTCACTGAAGCTTCCTCCTCCCTAGGGTAAGGTAGGCATTCTCTGCTTCCATCAAACGTCTCACTGAAGCTGATTCTCCCCAGGGTAAGGTAGGCATTCTCTGCTTCCATCAAACGTCTCACTGAAGCTTCCTCCTCCCCAGGGTAAGGTAGGCATTCTCTGCTTCTATCAAACGTCTCACTGAAGCTTCCTCCTCCCCAGGGTAAGGTAGGCATTCTCTGCTTCCATCAAACGTCTCACTGAAGCTGCCTCCTCCCCAGGGTAAGGTAGGCATTCTCTGCTTCCATCAAACGTCTCACTGAAGCTTCCTCCTCCCCAGGGTAAGGGTAGGCAGTCTCTGCTTCCATCAAACGTCTCACTGAAGCTTCCTCCTCCCCAGGGCAAGGTTAGGCATTCTCTGCTTCCATCAAACGTCTCACTGAAGCTGCCTCCTCCCCAGGGTAAGGTAGGCATTCTCTGCTTCCATCAAACGTCTCACTGAAGCTTCCTCCTCCCCAGGGTAAGGTAGGCATTCTCTGCTTCCATCAAACGTCTCACTGAAGCTTCCTCCTCCCCAGGGCAAGGGTAGGCATTCTCTGCTTCCATCAAACGTCTCACTGAAGCTGCCTCCTCCCCAGGGTAAGGTAGGCATTCTCTGCTTCCATCAAACGTCTCACTGAAGCTTCCTCCTCCCCAGGGTAAGGGTAGGCATTCTCTGCTTCCATCAAACGTCTCACTGAAGCTTCCTCCTCCCCAGGGTAAGGGTAGGCATTCTCTGCAGAGCCCGTGAACAAACCGTAATGGCGATTTAACCAACAGTAAAATACCAGCTTTTCTATCGATGTACGTGGTGATGATATATAAATACGGCTCTTCCCAGGTCATGGCTGACAGCAAATCACAATATTAGATACTCACAGTGCATGCTACAAATATTAAGCCAAAGACTAATGGACTCCTTAATGAAGAAAATTTCTTGATGTATGTGTCTGTCCACCGAGAGATAATCTGTCTTAACAGCAGACCAGAGGATGCAATAGAGAACACAGCATAACACTGCTTACAGGTCACAATGGAGCTATTGTTTCTGCCATAGATAATGGAGCTCTCATATAGTCTATTTTAAATCACTAGTCCATATTAATTGTCATTATGACATACCAAGTGGACGGGGAAACATCTCTATAGAGCCATACTTACTTCTTACAGACTGTAGAGTTATACTTACTTCTTACAGACTGTAGAGTTATACTTACTTCTTACAGACTGTAGAGTTATACTTACTTCTTACAGACTGGATAGAGTTATACTTACTTCTTACAGACTGGATATAGTTATACTTACTTCTTACAGACTGGATAGAGTTATACTTACTTCTTACAGACTGTAGAGTTATACTTACTTCTTACAGACTGTAGAGTTATACTTACTTCTTACAGATTGTAGAGTTATACTTACCTCTTACAGACTGTAGAGTTATACTTACTTCTTACAGACTGGATAGAGTTATACTTACTTCTTACAGACTGGATATAGTTATACTTACTTCTTACAGACTGGATAGAGTTATACTTACTTCTTACAGACTGTAGAGTTATACTTACTTCTTACAGACTGTAGAGTTATACTTACTTCTTACAGATTGTAGAGTTATACTTACCTCTTACAGACTGTAGAGTTATACTTACTTCTTACAGACTGGATAGAGTTATACTTACTTCTTACAGACTGGATATAGTTATACTTACTTCTTACAGACTGGATAGAGTTATACTTACTTCTTACAGACTGGATATAGTTATACTTACTTCTTACAGACTGGATAGAGTTATACTTACTTCTTACAGACTGGATATAGTTATACTTACTTCTTACAGACTGGATAGAGTTATACTTACTTCTTACAGACTGGATAGAGTTATACTTACTTCTTACAGATTGGATATAGTTATACTTACTTCTTACAGATTGGATATAGTTATACTTACTTCTTACAGACTGTAGAGTTATACTTACTTCTTACAGACTGGATAGAGTTATACTTACTTCTTACAGACTGTAGAGTTATACTTACTTCTTACATATTGGATATAGTTATACTTACTTCTTACAGACTGGATATAGTTAAACTTACTTCTTACAGACTGGATAGAGTTATACTTACTTCTTACAGACTGGATAGAGTTATACTTACTTCTTACAGACTTGATATAGTTATACTTACTTCTTACAGACTTGATAGAGCTATACTTACTTCTTACAGACTGTAGAGTTATACTTACTCCTTACAGACTGGATAGAATTATACTTACTTCTTACAGACTGGATAGAGGTATACTTACTTCTTACAGACTGGATAGAGTTATACTTACTTCTTACAGACTTGATATAGTTATACTTACTTCTTACAGACTTGATAGAGCTATACTTACTTCTTACAGACTGTAGAGTTATACTTACTTCTTACAGACTTGATAGAGTTATACTTACTCCTTACAGACTGGATAGAATTATACTTACTTCTTACAGACTGGATAGAGGTATACTTACTTCTTACAGACTGGATAGAGTTATACTTACTTCTTACAGACTTGATATAGTTATACTTACTTCTTACAGACTTGATAGAGCTATACTTACTTCTTACAGACTGTAGAGTTATACTTACTTCTTACAGACTGGATAGAGTTATACTTACTTCTTACAGATTGGATAGAGTTATACTTACTTCTTACAGACTGTATAGTTATACTTACTTCTTACAGATTGGATAGAGTTATACTTACTTCTTACAGATTGGATAGAGTTATACTTACTTCTTACAGATTGGATAGAGTTATACTTACTTCTTACAGACTGTATAGTTATACTTACTTCTTACAGATTGGATAGAGTTATACTTACTTCTTACAGATTGGATAGAGTTATACTTACTTCTTACAGACTGTATAGTTATACTTACTTCTTACAGATTGGATAGAGTTATACTTACTTCTTACAGACTGTATAGTTATACTTACTTCTTACAGATTGGATAGAGTTATACTTACTTCTTACAGATTGGATAGAGTTATACTTACTTCTTACAGACTGTATAGTTATACTTACTTCTTACAGACTGGATATAGTTATACTTACTTCTTACAGATTGGATAGAGTTATACTTACTTCTTACAGATTGGATAGAGTTATACTTACTTCTTACAGATTGGATAGAGTTATACTTACTTCTTACAGACTGTATAGTTATACTTACTTCTTACAGATTGGATAGAGTTATACTTACTTCTTACAGATTGGATAGAGTTATACTTACTTCTTACAGACTGTATAGTTATACTTACTTCTTACAGATTGGATAGAGTTATACTTACTTCTTACAGACTGTATAGTTATACTTACTTCTTACAGATTGGATAGAGTTATACTTACTTCTTACAGATTGGATATAGTTATACTTACTTCTTACAGACTGTATAGTTATACTTACTTCTTACAGACTGGATATAGTTATACTTACTTCTTACAGATTGGATAGAGTTATACTTACTTCTTACAGATTGGATAGAGTTATACTTACTTCTTACAGATTGGATAGAGCTATACTTACTTCTTACAGATTGGATAGAGCTATACTTACTTCTTACAGACTGTATAGTTATATTTACTTCTTACAGACTGGATAGAGTTATACTTACTTCTTCCAGATTGGATAGAGTTATACTTACTTCTTACAGATTGGATAGAGTTATACTTACTTCTTCCAGATTGGATAGAGTTATACTTACTTCTTACAGATTGGATAGAGTTATACTTACTTCTTACAGATTGGATAGAGTTATACTTACTTCTTACAGATTGGATAGAGTTATACTTACTTCTTACAGACTGTAGAGTTATACTTACTCAGTACAGGAGTGGGCGGAGCTATACTTACTTAGTACAGGAGTGGGCGGAGCAATCATAGTCTCCGGTTGTTGAGATCGTGAAATCTGTCTGGCTGTTGACACATGTTCAACGGCGGGATTGGCACTTCGTTTTCCATGAGTACGGCGCTTACGTAATTTTCGCTTTGAAGTGGAAGGTAATGTCTGTTGTTTTTCTGACTCTCTCCGTAAATGAATACCTGAAAGTGGCAAGATTGGCATTCACAAGTAATTCATATACAGACAAATCCATGACACTCTACAAGTACTCAATGTGTGGCAAGCTTGGCATTCACAAGTAATTCATATACAGACAAATCCATGACACTCTACAAGTACTCAATGTGTGGCAAGCTTGGCATTCACAAGTAATTCATATACAGACAAATCCATGACACTCTACAAGTACTCAATGTGTGGCAAGCTTGGCATTCACAAGTAATTCATATACAGACAAATCCATGACACTCTACAAGTACTCAATGTGTGGCAAGCTTGGCATTCACAAGTAATTCATATACAGACAAATCCATGACACTCTACAAGTACTCAATGTGTGGCAAGCTTGGCATTCACAAGTAATTCATATACAGACAAATCCATGACACTCTACAAGTACTCAATGTGTGGCAAGCTTGGCATTCACAAGTAATTCATATACAGACAAATCCATGACACTCTACAAGTACTCAATGTAACTATGTATGTTCAAGGGAGATCATTAAAGTGATTGATAAAATTGTTACGACTTTGTACAGATTCGCATGTAGAACATTGCACATTGACAGACTACACCTCGGGTTCTGTATTTTGATCATTCTTTGCAAACATATCATATTGCTAGCTGCTGTAGCAATAATCGGATATGTAAATATTTCGGACATTTACCTTGTATTTAATGACATTTTGAAACGCTTTTGAAAATATTGTGGGGGACTGGATGTGTTGGATATCATGGGGGACTGGATGTGTTGGATATCATGGGGGACTGGATGTGTTGGATATCATGGGGGACTGGATGTGTTGGATATCATGGGGGACTGGATGTGTTGGATATCTTGGGGGACTGGATGTGTTGGATATTGTGGGGGACTGGATGTGTTGGATATTGTGGTGGACTGGATGTGTTGGATATCATGGGGGACTGGATGTGTTGGATATCATGGGGGACTGGATGTGTTGGATATCGTGGGGGACTGGATGTGTTGGATATCATGGGGGACTGGATGTGTTGGATATCATGGGGGACTGGATGTGTTGGATATCGTGGAGGACTGGATGTGTTGGATATCGTGGGGGACTGGATGTGTTGGATATCATGGGGGACTGGATGTGTTGGATATTGTGGGGGACTGGATGTGTTGGATATCATGGGGGACTGGATGTGTTGGATATCGTGGGGGACTGGATGTGTTGGATATCGTGGGGGACTGGATGTGTTGATATCGTGGGGGACTGGATGTGTTGGATATTGTGGTGGACTGGATGTGTTGGATATCGTGGAGGACTGGATGTGTTGGATATCGTGGGGGACTGGATGTGTTGGATATCATGGGGGACTGGATGTGTTGGATATTGTGGGGGACTGGATGTGTTGGATATCATGGGGGACTGGATGTGTTGGATATCGTGGGGGACTGGATGTGTTGGATATCGTGGGGGACTGGATGTGTTGGATATCGTGGGGGACTGGATGTGTTGGATATCGTGGGGGACTGGATGTGTTGGATATCGTGGGGGACTGGATGTGTTGGATATCGTGGAGGACTGGATGTGTTGGATATCGTGGAGGACTGGATGTGTTGGATATCGTGGAGGACTGGATGTGTTGGATATCGTGGGGGACTGGATGTGTTGGATATCGTGGGGGACTGGATGTGTTGGATATCATGGGGGACTGGATGTGTTGGATATCGTGGGGGACTGGATGTGTTGGATATCGTGGGGTTTCACACATATTTGGTTTCTTGTGCTCATGTGTCGGGGCTCAAGCTGGACCCAGGAGGAATCGCGGGATTGCATCATTGTGCATCATCTAATGGCATCATCTAATGGCATCATCTAATGGTATTATTTAATAAATTTCAACATAATACGGTTAAAATACACAATATGACCGTTAAATACAATATTTGAATAGGAGTGCTTTACAATAGGAGTGCTATACAATAGGAGTGCTTTACAATAGGAGTGCTTTACAATAGGAGTGCTATACAATAGGAGTGCTTTACAATAGGAGTGCTATACAATAGGAGTGCTTTACAATAGGAGTGCTATACAATAGGAGTGCTATACAATAGGAGTGCTTTACAATAGGAGTGCTTTACAATAGAAAGCAATAGGAGTGCTTTACAATTGCTTTACAATAGGAGTGCTTTACAATAGGAGTGCTTTACTTTACAATAGGAGTGCTTTACAATAGGAGTGCTTTACTATAGGAGTGCTTTACAATAGGAGTGCTTTACAATAGGAGTGCTTTACAATAGGAGTGCTATACAATAGGAGTGCTTTACTTTACAATAGGAGTGCTTTACAATAGGAGTGCTTTACAATAGGAGTGCTTTACTTTACAATAGGAGTGCTTTACTTTACAATAGGAGTGCTTTACAATAGGAGTGCTTTACAATAGGAGTGCTTTACAATAGGAGTGCTTTACTTTACAATAGGAGTGCTTTACTTTACAATAGGAGTGCTTTACAATAGGAGTGTTTTACAATAGGAGTGCTTACTTTACAATAGGAGTGCTTTACAATAGGAGTGCTTTACTTTACAATAGGAGTGCTTTACTTTACAATAGGAGTGCTTTACAATAGGAGTGCTTTACAATAGGAGTGCTTTACAATAGGAGTGCTTTACAATAGGAGTGCTATACAATAGGAGTGCTTTACAATAGGAGTGCTTTACAATAGGATTGTTTTACAATAGGAGTGCTTTACAATAGGAGTGCTTTACAATAGGAGTGCTATACAATAGAAGTGCTTTACAATAGGAGTGCTTTACAATAGGAGTGCTTTACAATTGCTTTACAATAAGAGTGCTATACAATAGGAGTGCTTTACAATAGGAGTGTTTTACAATAGGAGTGCTATACAATAGGAGTGCTTTACAATAGGAGTGCTTTACAATAGGAGTGCTATACAATAGGAGTGCTTTACAATAGGAGTGCTTTACAATAGGAGTGCTTTACAATAGGAGTGCTTTACAATAGGAGTGCTTTACAATAGGAGTGCTATACAATAAGAGTGCTTTACAATAGGAGTGCTTTACAATAGGAGTGCTTTACAATAGGAGTGCTTTACAATAGGAGTGCTATACAATAGGAGTGCTTTACAATAGGAGTGCTATACAATAGGAGTGCTTTACTTTACAATAGGAGTGCTTTACAATAGGAGTGCTTTACAATAGGAGTGCTTTACAATAGGAGTGCTTTACTTTACAATAGGAGTGCTTTACTTTACAATAGGAGTGCTTTACAATAGGAGTGCTTTACAATAGGAGTGCTTTACAATAGGAGTGCTTTACTTTACAATAGGAGTGCTTTACAATAGGAGTGCTTTACTTTACAATAGGAGTGCTTTACAATAGGAGTGCTTTACTTTACAATAGGAGTGCTTTACAATAGGAGTGCTTTACTTTACAATAGGAGTGCTTTACTTTACAATAGGAGTGCTTTACAATAGGAGTGCTTTACAATAGGAGTGTTTTACAATAGGAGTGCAATACAATAGGAGTGCTTTACAATAGGAGTGCTTTACAATAGGAGTGCTATACAATAGGAGTGCTTTACAATAGGAGTGCTTTACAATAGGAGTGCTTTACAATTGCTTTACAATAGGAGTGCTTTACAATAGGAGTGTTTTACAATAGGAGTGCTATACAATAGGAGTGCTTTACAATAGGAGTGCTTTACAATAGGAGTGCTATACAATAGGAGTGCTTTACAATAGGAGTGCTTTACAATAGGAGTGCTTTACAATAGGAGTGCTTTACAATAGGAGTGCTATACAATAGGAGTGCTTTACAATAGGAGTGCTATACAATAGGAGTGCTTTACAATAGGAGTGCTATACAATAGGAGTGCTTTACAATAGGAGTGCTTTACAATAGGAGTGCTTTACAATAGGAGTGCTATACAATAGGAGTGCTTTACAATAGGAGTGCTTTACAATAGGAGTGCTTTACAATAGGAGTGCTTTACAATAGGAGTGCTATACAATAGGAGTGCTTTACAATAGGAGTGCTATACAATAGGAGTGCTTTACAATAGGAGTGCTATACAATAGGAGTGCTTTACAATAGGAGTGCTTTACAATAGAAAGCAATAGGAGTGCTTTACAATTGCTTTACAATAGGAGTGCTTTACAATTGATTTACAATAGGAGTGCTTTACTTTACAATAGGAGTGCTTTACAATAGGAGTGCTTTACAATAGAAAGCAATAGGAGTGCTTTACAATACGAGTGCTTTACAATGGCCAGTTTATCCTACTGGACAAAATTTTGTCTGAAAATTGTAAAAAAAAGAAGAAAAAGTTGAAGTTAATTAAAATATGTATACAAACCTAGACACTGGAAATAATCCATGACTCCCTGCACGCTGTTCCGTTCAATCATATCTGTAGAAAGATACATCCAAATAGTTACATTTAATTAATAACTCAATTACATCTTACATAAATTGTCAATACAGTTCCTAGTGGATGCATTTTTCAACATAATGTTGTTACTAACATTAAGGTACTGATGAAAACAGAGAGTGGAAACAGGTACAAATATATCTTCCCAGTTTAATTGTCATCTTTTTTAACTTTGATATAAGATATAGATAGAAGACCACACAACTTCTAATGTTCTAGCATCTATCTACATTTAGACAATGACTAAGTCACATGGTCCAATTAAAAGCCACATTTCTCGCTTCTAAATCGTATAGACGCGACCTACTTATGTACGTTGTTTAAGTCATATAGATCAACTCATTGACCCCTCTCATCGAAATATACACACTCGCTTCGTTCAGTGTATATTTCGTTAAGACCGGCCAATTCGTGATCTATCCTATACATAGCATCTACATACAGCATCTACATACAGCATATATCTACATACAGCATCTATCCACATACAGCATATATCTACATACAGCATATATCTACATACAGCATCTATCCACATACAGCATATATCTACATACAGCATATATCTACATACAGCATATATCTACATACAGCATCTACCTACATACAGCATATATCTACATACAGCATCTACCTACATACAGCATATATCTACATACAGCATCTATCCACATACAGCATATATCTACATACAGCATATATCTACATACAGCATATATCTACATACAGCATCTACCTACATACAGCATATATCTACATACAGCATCTACCTACATACAGCATATATCTACATACAGCATCTATCCACATACAGCATATATCTACATACAGCATATATCTACATACAGCATATATCTACATACAGCATCTACCTACATACAGCATATATCTACATACAGCATCTACCTACATACAGCATATATCTACATACAGCATCTATCCACATACAGCATATATCTACATACAGCATATATCTACATACAGCATATATCTACATACAGCATCTACCTACATACAGCATATATCTACATACAGCATCTACATACAGCATATATCTACATACAGCATATATCTACATACAGCATCTACATACAGCATATATCTACATACAGCATCTACATACAGCATATATCTACATACAGCATATATCTACATACAGCATCTACATACAGCATATATCTACATACAGCATATATCTACATACAGCATCTACATACAGCATATATCTACATACAGCATCTATCCACATACAGCATATATCTACATACAGCATCTACATACAGCATATATCTACATACAGCATCTACATACAGCATATATCTACATACAGCATCTACATACAGCATATATCTACATACAGCATCTATCCACATACAGCATATATCTACATACAGCATATATCTACATACAGCATATATCTACATACAGCATCTACCTACATACAGCATATATCTACATACAGCATCTATCCACATACAGCATATATCTACATACAGCATCTACATACAGCATCTACATACAGCATATATCTACATACAGCATCTACATACAGCATATATCTACATACAGCATCTACATACAGCATATATCTACATACAGCATCTACATACAGCATATATCTACATACAGCATCTATCTACATACAGCATCTACATACAGCATATATCTACATACAGCATATATCTACATACAGCATCTACATACAGCATATATCTACATACAGCATATATCTACATACAGTATCTATCTACATACAGCATCTATCTACATACAGCATATATCTACATACAGCTT
The DNA here is from genome assembly GCA_014843695.1 of Archivesica marissinica. Classification (NCBI taxonomy): domain Eukaryota; kingdom Metazoa; phylum Mollusca; class Bivalvia; order Venerida; family Vesicomyidae; genus Archivesica; species Archivesica marissinica. The sequence continues at coordinate 95,015,562 of CM026386.1, forward strand.
CTACATACAGCATATATCTACATACAGCATATATCTACATACAGCATCTATCTACATACAGCATATATCTACATACAGCATCTATCTACATACAGCATATATCAACATACAGCATATATCTACATACAGCATATATCTACATACAGCATCTACATACAGCATCTATCTACATACAGCATATATCCACATACAGCATCTATCTACATATAGCTTCTACATACAGCATCTATCTACATACAGCATATATCTACATACAGCATATATCTACACATATATCTACATACAGCATATATCTACATACAGCATATATCTACATACAGCATATATCTACATACAGCATATATCTACATACAGCATATATCTACATACAGCATATACCTACATACAGCATATATCTACATACAGCATATATCTACATACAGCATATATCTACATACAACATCTACCTACATACAGCATATATCTACATACAGCATATATCTACATACAACATCTATCTACATACAGCATATATCTACATACAGCATCTATCTACATACAGCATATATCTACATACAGCATATATCTACATACAGCATATATCTACATACAGCATATATCTACATACAGCATCTACATACAGCATCTACATACAGCATCTATCTACATACAGCATATATCCACATACAGCATCTATCTACATATAGCTTCTACATACAGCATCTATCTACATACAGCATATATCTACATACAGCATATATCTACATACAGCATATAGCATATATCTACATACAGCATATATCTACATACAGCATATATCTACATACAGCATCTACATACAGCATATATCTACATACAGCATATATCTACATACAGCATCTATCTACATACAACATCTACCTACATACAGCATATATCTACATACAGCATATATCTACATACAGCATATATCTACATATAGCATATATCTACATATAGCATATATCTACATATAGCATATATCTACATACAGCATATATCTACATACAGCATATATCTACATACAGCATATATCTACATACAACATATATCTACATACAGCATATATCTACATACAGCATCTATCTACATACAGCATCTATCTACATACAATATATCTACATACAGCATCTATCTACATACAGCATCTATCTACATACAGCATCTATCTACATACAGCATATATCTACATACAGCATCTATCTACATACAGCATCTATCTACATAAAGCATATATCTACATACAGCATTTATCTACATACAACACCTATCTACATACAGCATCTATCTACATACAGCATATATCTACATACAGCATCTATCTACATACAGTATCTATCTACATACAACATATATCTACATACAGCATATATCTACATACAGCATCTATCTACATACAGCATCTATCTACATACAACATCTATCTACATACAGCATCTATCTACATACAGCATATATCTACATACAGCATCTATCTACATACAGCATATATCTATATACAGCATCTATCTACATACAGCATCTACATACAGCATCTATCTACATACAGCATATATCTACATACAGCATCTATCTACATACAGCATATATCTACATACAGCATCTATCTATATACAGCATCTATCTACATACAGCATATATCTACATACAGCATATATCTACATACAGCATATATCTATATACAGCATATATCTACATATAGCATCTATCTACATACAGCATAGTTTATACAAATTTATTTTAGCTCGATTGCGAAACAAGTTATTTCAACTTATATAAATCACTCTCGAGACCTCATTCCTGATGGAATCCATCGCCACGAGGAAGAGGCAACGTGGAATTTAAATGCCTTGCCAAAGGGCACAATCGTAACGGCTCCAGTGGGGCTCGAACTCCGGACCTTTCGCACCTAGAGCGAACGCGCACATCCACTGCGCTATCACGACTTCCACATACAGCATATATCTACATACAGCATATATCTACATACAGCACCTACGTACAGCATATATCTACATACAGCATTTATCTACATACAGCATATATCTACATATAGCATATATCTACATACAGCATATATCTACATACAGCATATATCTACATACAGCATCTACATACAGCATATATCTACATACAGCATATATCTACATACAGCATATATCTACATACAGCATATATCTACATACAGCATATATCTACATACAGCATATATCTACATACAGCATCTACATACAGCATATATCTACATACAGCATATATCTACATACAGCATATATCTACATACAACATATATCTACATACAGCATCTACATACAACATATATCTACATACAGCATATATCTACATACAGCATATATCTACATACAGCATCTACATACAGCATATATCTACATACAACATATATTTACATACAGCATCTACATACAACATATATCTACATACAGCATATATCTACAATATATCTACATACAGCATCTACACACATCATCTACATATAATCTCACAAACTATTAAATGTCCATTTAACAATATTAAATCATTCCACTGAGCACTGGTGATTAGTGAAGTATTGTGCAAATCTTGCCCATTATATAACCGTATTCATCAAGTGTCTATCTCCCTAATAAGCAATAGCTTGTGTATAGTCAACAGGAATTGAAGTACTGCAGGATAATAGTGGAATGTGGGACCTGTACAAAGTTCTATATTGGTATTTTTCCATTCAACATTTTCTCTTTGTGCACACTTCTTCCAATGGAAAATTAAACTAGTTAGTTACTACATGTGGTTATTGGTGATTGGTTAGTTACTACATGTAGTTATTGGTGATTGGTTGGTTATTACATGTAGTTATTGCTGATTGGTTAGTTACTACATGTGGTTATTGGTGATTGGTTAGTTACTACATGTAGTTATTGGTGATTGGTTGGTTATTACATGTAGTTATTGCTGATTGGTTAGTTACTACATGTAGTTATTGGTGATTGGTTGGTTAGTACATGTAGTTATTGCTGATTGGTTAGTTACTACATGTAGTTATTGGTGATTGGTTAGTTACTACATGTAGTTATTACTGATTAGTTAGTTACTACATGTAGTTATTACTGATTGGTTGGTTAGTACATGTAGTTATTGGTGATTGGTTAGTTAGTACATGTAGTTATTGCTGATTGGTTAGTTACTACATGTAGTTATTGGTGATTGGTTAGTTACTACATGTAGTTATTGCTGATTGGTTAGTTACTACATGTAGTTATTGGTGATTGGTTAGTTACTACATGTAGTTATTGCTGATTGGTTAGTTACTACATGTAGATATTGGTGATTGGTTAGTTACTACATGTAGTTATTGCTGATTGGTTAGTTACTACATGTAGTTATTGCTGATTGGTTAGTTACTACATGTAGTTATTACTGATTGGTTAGTTACTACATGTGGTTATTGGTGATTGGTTATTTACTACATGTAGTTATTGCGGATTGGTTAGTTACTACATGTAGTTATTGCTGATTGGTTAGTTACTACATGTAGTTATTGCTGATTGGTTAGTTACTACATGTAGTTATTGCTGATTGGTTGGTTAGTACATGTAGTTATTGCTGATTGGTTGGTTAGTACATGTAGTTATTGCTGATTGGTTAGTTACTACATGTAGTTATTGCTGATTGGTTAGTTACTACATGTAGTTATTGCTGATTGGTTAGATAGTACATGTAGTTATTGCTGATTGGTTAGTTACTACATGTAGTTATTGCTGATTGGTTAGTTACTACATGTAGTTATTGCTGATGGGTTAGTTACTACATGTAGTTATTGCTGATTGGTTGGTTACTACATGTAGTTATTGCTGATTGGTTAGTTACTACATGTAGTTATTGCTGATTGGTTAGTTACTACATGTAGTTATTGCTGATTGGTTGGTTACTACATGTAGTTATTGCTGATTGGTTGGTTGGTTAGTACATGTAGTTATTACTGATTGGTTAGTTACTGCATGTAGTTATTACTGATTGGTTAGTTACTACATGTAGTTATTGCTGATTGGTTAGTTACTACATGTACTTATTGCTGATTGGTTAGTTACTACATGTACTTATTGCTGATTGGTTAGTTACTACATGTAGTTATTGCTGATTGGTTGGTTAGTACATGTAGTTATTGCTGATTGGTTAGTTACTACATGTAGTTATTGCTGATTGGTTGGTTAGTACATGTAGTTATTGCTGATTGGTTGGTTAGTACATGTAGTTATTGCTGATTGGTTAGTTACTACATGTAGTTATTGCTGATTGGTTAGTTACTACATGTAGTTATTGCTGATTGGTTAGTTACTACATGTAGTTATTGCTGATTGGTTAGTTACTACATGTAGTTATTGCTGATTGGTTAGTTACTACATGTAGTTATTGCTGATTGGTTAGTTACTACATGTAGTTATTGCTGATTGGTTGGTTAGTACATGCAGTTATTGCTGATTGGTTAGTTACTACATGTAGTTATTGCTGATTGGTTAGTTACTACATGTAGTTATTGCTGATTGGTTAGTTACTACATGTAGTTATTGCTGATTGGTTAGTTACTACATGTAGTTATTGCTGATTGGTTAGTTACTACATGTAGTTATTGCTGATTGGTTAGTTACTACATGTAGTTATTGCTGATTGGTTGGTTGGTTACTACATGTAGTTATTGCTGATTGGTTAGTTACTACATGTAGTTATTACTGATTGGTTAGTTACTACATGTAGTTATTGCTGATTGGTTAGTTACTACATGTAGTTATTGCTGATTGGTTAGTTACTACATTTAGTTATTGCTGATTGGTTAGTTACTACATGTAGTTATTGCTGATTGGTTAGTTACTACATGTAGTTATTGCTGATTGGTTGGTTAGTTACTACATGTAGTTATTGCTGATTGGTTAGTTACTACATGTAGTTATTGCTGATTGGTTAGTTACTACATGTAGTTATTGCTGATTGGTTAGCTACTACATGTAGTTATTGCTGATTGGTTGGTTACTACATGTAGTTATTGCTGATTGGTTAGTTACTACATGTAGTTATTGGTGATTGGTTGGTTAGTTACTACATGTAGTTATTGCTGATTGGTTAGTTACTACATATAGTTATTGGTGATTGGTTGGTTAGTTACTACATGTAGTTATTGCTGATTGGTTAGTTACTACATGTAGATATTGGTGATGGGTTAGTTACTACATGTAGTTATTCTGATTGTATAAATATATATCCATAAAGGGAGGTAATAGAAAAATAGTCATTTAACAAGACCTGGGTCCGTTGTGGATCAAACTTGAAATATTTAGTCAACTTATTGTAAATATATGATAGTATTCACAATATATGATAGTATTTACAATATATGATAGTATTCACAATATATGATAGTATTTACAATATATGATAGTATTCACAATATATGATAGTATTTACAATATATGATAGTATTCACAATATATGATAGTATTTACAATATATGATAGTATTTACAATATATGATAGTATTCACAATATATGATAGTATTTACAATATATGATAGTATTCACAATATATGATAGTATTTACAATATATGATAGTATTCACAACATATGATAGTATTCACAATATATGATAGCATTATCTACTACTTGTATGACTATACATATAACAGTACAATACATTCAGCATTATCTACTACTTGTATGACTATAGATATAACAGTACAATACATTCAGCATTAACTACTACTTGTATGACTATACATATAACAGATACATTCAGCATTAACTACTACTTGTATGACTATACATATAACAGTACAATACATTCAGCATTATCTACTACTTGTATGACTATAGATATAACAGTACAATACATTCAGCATTAACTACTACTTGTATGACTATACATATAACAGATACATTCAGCATTAACTACTACTTGTATGACTATACATATAACAGTACAATACATTCAGCATTAACTACTACTTGTATGACTATACATATAACAGTACAATACATTCAGCATTATCTACTACTTGTATGACTATAGAACACAAAACACACAAACAACACAAACATAACAGATACATTCAGCATTATACTACTTGTATGACTATACATATAACAGTACAATACATTCAGCATTATCTACTACTTGTATGACTATACATATAACAGTACAATACATTCAGCATTAACTACTACTTGTATGACTATACATATAACAGTACAATACATTCAGCATTAACTACTACTTGTATGACTATACATATAACAGTACAATACATTCAGCATTAACTACTACTTGTATGACTATACATATAACAGTACAATACATTCAGCATTATCTACTACTTGTATGACTATACATATAACAGTACAATACATTCAGCATTAACTACTACTTGTATGACTATACATATAACAGTACAATACATTCAGCATTATCTATACTTGTATGACTATACATATAACAGTACAATACATTCAGCATTATCTACTACTTGTATGACTATAATATAACAGATACATTCAGCATTATCTACTACTTGTATGACTATACATATAACAGTACAATACATTCAGCATTAACTACTACTTGTATGACTATACATATAACAGTACAATACATTCAGCATTATCTACTACTTGTATGACTATACATATAACAGATACATTCAGCATAACTACTACTTGTATGACTATACATATAACAGTACAATACATTCAGCATTATCTACTACTTGTATGACTATACATATAACAGTACAATACATTCAGCATTATCTACTACTTGTATGACTATACATATAACAGTACAATACATTCAGCAACAACTACTACTTGTATGACTATACATATAACAGATACAAACACAGCATTAACTACTACTTGTATGACTATACATATAACAGTACAATACATTCAGCATTATCTACTACTTGTATGACTATACATATAACAGTACACTACACAGCATTATCTACTACTTGTATGACTATACATATAACAGTACAATACATTCAGCATTAACTACTACTTGTATGACTATACATATAACAGTACAATACATTCAGCATTAACTACTACTTGTATGACTATACATATAACAGATACATTCAGCATTAACTACTACTTGTATGACTATACATATAACAGTACAATACATTCAGCATTATCTACTACTTGTATGACTATACATATAACAGATACATTCAGCATTAACTACTACTTGTATGACTATACATATAACAGTACAATACATTCAGCATTAACTACTACTTATGACTATACATAAACAGTACAATACATTCAGCATTAACTACTACTTGTATGAATACATATAACAGATACATTCAGCATTAACTACTACTTGTATGACTATACATATAACAGTACAATACATTCAGCATTAACTACTACTTGTATGACTATACATATAACAGATACATTCAGCATTAACTACTACTTGTATGACTATACATATAACAGTACAATACATTCAGCATTATCTACTACTTGTATGACTATACATATAACAGTACAATACATTCAGCATTATCTACTACTTGTATGACTATAATATAACAGATACATTCAGCATTATCTACTACTTGTATGACTATACATATAACAGTACAATACATTCAGCATTAACTACTACTTGTATGACTATACATATAATAGTACAATACATTCAGCATTATCTACTACTTGTATGACTATACATATAACAGATACATTCAGCATTAACTACTACTTGTATGACTATACATATAACAGTACAATACATTCAGCATTATCTACTACTTGTATGACTATACATATAACAGATACATTCAGCAGTATCTACTACTTGTATGACTATACATATAACAGTACAATACATTCAGCATTATCTACTACTTGTATGACTATACATATAACAGTACAATACATTCAGCATTATCTACTACTTGTATGACTATACATATAACAGTACAATACATTCAGCATTATCTACTACTTGTATGACTATACATATAACAGATACATTCAGCATTAACTACTACTTGTATGACTATACATATAACAGATACATTCAGCATTAACTACTACTTGTATGACTATACATATAACAGTACAATACATTCAGCATTATCTACTACTTGTATGACTACACATATAACAGTACAATACATTCAGCATTATCTACTACTTGTATGACTACACATATAACAGTACAATACATTCAGCATTATCTACTACTTGTATGACTATACATATAACAGTACAATACATTCAGCATTATCTACTACTTGTATGACTATACATATAACAGATACATTCAGCATTAACTACTACTTGTATGACTATACATATAACAGTACAATACATTCAGCATTATCTACTACTTGTATGACTATACATATAACAGATACATTCAGCATTATCTACTACTTGTATGACTATACATATAACAGTACAATACATTCAGCATTATCTACTACTTGTATGACTATACATATAACAGTACAATACATTCAGCATTATCTACTACTTGTATGACTATACATATAACAGATACATTCAGCATTATCTACTACTTGTATGACTATACATATAACAGTACAATACATTCAGCATTAACTACTACTTGTATGACTATACATATAATAGTACAATACATTCAGCATTATCTACTACTTGTATGACTATACATATAACAGATACATTCAGCATTAACTACTACTTGTATGACTATACATATAACAGTACAATACATTCAGCATTATCTACTACTTGTATGACTATACATATAACAGTACAATACATTCAGCATTATCTACTACTTGTATGACTATACATATAACAGATACATTCAGCATTATCTACTACTTGTATGACTATACATATAACAGTACAATACATTCAGCATTAACTACTACTTGTATGACTATACATATAATAGTACAATACATTCAGCATTATCTACTACTTGTATGACTATACATATAACAGATACATTCAGCATTAACTACTACTTGTATGACTATACATATAACAGTACAATACATTCAGCATTATCTACTACTTGTATGACTATACATATAACAGATACATTCAGCAGTATCTACTACTTGTATGACTATACATATAACAGTACAATACATTCAGCATTATCTACTACTTGTATGACTATACATATAACAGTACAATACATTCAGCATTAACTACTACTTGTATGACTATACATATAACAGATACATTCAGCATTAACTACTACTTGTATGACTATACATATAACAGTACAATACATTCAGCATTATCTACTACTTGTATGACTATACATATAACAGTACAATACATTCAGCATTATCTACTACTTGTATGACTATACATATAACAGATACATTCAGCATTAACTACTACTTGTATGACTATACATATAACAGATACATTCAGCATTAACTACTACTTGTATGACTATACATATAACAGATACATTCAGCATTAACTACTACTTGTATGACTATACATATAATAGTACAATACATTCAGCATTATCTACTACTTGTATGACTATACATATAACAGTACAATACATTCAGCATTATCTACTACTTGTATGACTATACATATAACAGTACAATACATTCAGCATTATCTACTACTTGTATGACTATACATATAACAGTACAATACATTCAGCATTATCTACTACTTGTATGACTATAGATATAACAGTACAATACATTCAGCATTATCTACTACTTGTATGACTATACATATAACAGATACATTCAGCATTAACTACTACTTGTATGACTATACATATAACAGATACATTCAGCATTAACTACTACTTGTATGACTATACATATAACAGTACAATACATTCAGCATTATCTACTACTTGTATGACTATACATATAACAGTACAATACATTCAGCATTATCTACTACTTGTATGACTATACATATAACAGTACAATACATTCAGCATTATCTACTACTTGTATGACTATACATATAACAGTACAATACATTCAGCATTAACTACTACTTGTATGACTATACATATAACAGTACAATACATTCAGCATTATCTACTACTTGTATGACTATACATATAACAGTACAATACATTCAGCATTATCTACTACTTGTATGACTATACATATAACAGATACATTCAGCATTAACTACTACTTGTATGACTATACATATAACAGTACAATACATTCAGCATTATCTACTACTTGTATGACTATACATATAACAGTACAATACATTCAGCATTAACTACTACTTGTATGACTATACATATAACAGTACAATACATTCAGCATTAACTACTACTTGTATGACTATACATATAACAGTACAATACATTCAGCATTAACTACTACTTGTATGACTATAGATATAACAGTACAATACATTCAGCATTAACTACTACTTGTATGACTATACATATAACAGTACAATACATTCAGCATTAACTACTACTTGTATGACTATACATATAACAGTACAATACATTCAGCATTAACTACTACTTGTATGACTATACATATAACAGATACATTCAGCATTAACTACTACTTGTATGACTATAGATATAACAGTACAATACATTCAGCATTAACTACTACTTGTATGACTATACATATAACAGTACAATACATTCAGCATTAACTACTACTCGCAGGAAAATCATTTTCTCTCTAGAACAAAGTAGACGCTTAAAGACAACACCATCCTATTTTCAAATCTCACAAAAAGCATGCAATGTCACACTTCATAATTATATTCTCATTTCTTTGAACTGTACTATTGACATGCTTGCACCTTCTCACTTGTCATTTGCAAAACATTGCATACAACACATGCACCCCTATCTCGATTATGTCTATATATTTTTAATTTACAAGGGCATTACAAGTGTCTGTGTACAAAATTTCAATTGAACTGATCGCATGGTTAGAAAGGTGAGCATTATTGTGTCTGTTTGCCTTGCAAATGACCTTCATTTCCCAGTAATCAATTTCATAATTCCTAGCAACGAGCGCGGAACCTTCAGTATTTTTGTCCTGCAAATGAATTCATGCGTAATCTCATTATTCCATACGGCCATTGTTTTTCCCAGGGTTCAGTCATAATATTTCTGTGAACTACTTGATGGGCCTTCATGACTTACAGATTAGGAGTATTTCACACAGCAATATGGATGTACAGGGAAGATAAATTCCAATACAATCAATAACACCAATTCAGGTACAAATACAGTACATGTCAGCTACCCCTGAACAAATACAGTACATGTCAGCTACCCCTGCACTCACACAGTACATGTCAGCTACCCCTGCACTCACACAGTACATGTCAGCTACCCCTGCACTCACACAGTACATGTCAGCTACCCCTGCACTCACACAGTACATGTCAGCTACCCCTGAACAAATACAGTACATGTCAGCTACCCCTGAACAAATACAGTACATGTCAGCTACCCCTGAACAAATACAGTACATGTCAGCTACCCATGAACTCACACAGTACATGTCAGCTACCCCTGAACTCACACAGTACATGTCAGCTACCCCTGAACTCACACAATACATGTCAGCTACCCATGAACTCACACAGTACATGTCAGCTACCCCTGAACTCACACAGTACATGTCAGCTACCCCTGAACTCACACAGTACATGTCAGCTACCCCTGAACAAATACAGTACATGTCAGCTACCACTGCACTCACACAGTACATGTCAGCTACCCCTGAACTCACACAGTACATGTCAGCTACCCCTGAACAAATACAGTACATGTCAGCTACCCCTGAACTCACACAGTACATGTCAGCTACTCCTGAACTCACACAGTACATGTCAGCTACCCCTGAACTCACACAGTACATGTCAGCTACCCCTGAACAAATACAGTACATGTCAGCTACCCCTGAACTCACACAGTACATGTCAGCTACCCCTGAACAAATACAGTACATGTCAGCTACCCCTGAACTCACACAGTACATGTCAGCTACCCCTGAACTCACACAGTACATGTCAGCTACTCCTGAACTCACACAGTACATGTCAGCTACCCCTGAACTCACACAGTACATGTCAGCTACCCCTGAACTCACACAGTACATGTCAGCTACCCCTGAACTCACACAGTACATGTCAGCTATCCCTGAACTCACACAGTACATGTCAGCTACCCCTAAACTCACATAGCATATCCTCAGAAACATGAATTTACACAGCATATCCTCAGAAACATGAATTTACACAGCATATCCTCAGAAACATGAATTTACACAGCATATCCTCAGAAACATGAATTTACACAGCATATCCTCAGAAACATGAATTTACACAGCATATCCTCAGAAACATGAATTTACACAGCATATCCTCAGAAACATGAATTTACACAGCATATCCTCAGAAACAAGAATTTACACAGCATATCCTCAGAAACATGAATTTACACAGCATATCCTCAGAAACAAGAATTTACACAGCATAACCTCAGAAACAAGAATTTACACAGCATATCCTCAGAAACATGAATTTACACAGCATATCCTCAGAAACAAGAATTTACACAGCATAACCTCAGAAACATGAATTTACACAGCATATCCTCAGAAACAAGAATTTACACAGCATATCCTCAGAAACAAGAATTTACACAGCATAACCTCAGAAACATGAATTTACACAGCATATCCTCAGAAACATGAATTTACACAGCATATCCTCAGAAATGTGTATTTACCCAGCATAACCTCATAAATGTGTATTTACCCAGCATAACCTCATAAATGTGTATTTACCCAGCATAACTTCATAAATGTGTATTTACCCAGCATAACCTCATAAATGTGTATTTACCCAGCATAACCTCATAAATGTGTATTTACCCAGCATAACTTCATAAATGTGTATTTACCCAGCATAACCTCATAAATGTGTATTTACCCAGCATAACCTCATAAATGTGTATTTACCCAGCATAACTTCATAAATGTGTATTTACCCAGCATAACCTCATAAATGTGTATTTACCCAGCATAACCTCATAAATGTGTATTTACCCAGCATAACTTCATAAATGTGTATTTACCCAGCATAACCTCATAAATGTGTATTTACCCAGCATAACCTCATAAATGTGTATTTACCCAGCATAACTTCATAAATGTGTATTTACCCAGCATAACCTCATAAATGTGTATTTACCCAGCATAACTTCATAAATGTGTATTTACATAGCACAAAGGTACATAATAAATACACATTTTACAATAATTGCAAACAATTTCAGTTGTTTTAATAACAGGAGATTTCCTTTATAGAAATGATTTTTGACATTGATTCAGATTGGCTGTCTGTATGCACTCCAAATTTGATGACATGAAAACGACATTGATTTCCTGAACAATTCTAATCCTGGCGTTCGAGAGTACAATCTTCCTGTGTTAAAGGCCCTAGCTTATACGATGTGCATATTTCGCGAATCGAAAACCTGAAAATTGTCTGTTAAATAAGTTGGACGAGAACTATTGGCCACCTTGAACATAGAATGGCTTTCTTGTAATTAACTTATTCAACTCTCATCTATTTTAGTTGATTATATAATTCTCCGCATGCGGAACCAAATTTGTTGTCAAGTATAATTTGTATTGCTCGTTGAGCACCGTATACAAGCATAGTCGAGTATGCACTCAAGTACAGCTTCCTGACACGCAGTAGTCAAGTACTGCAGGTGCATCGTATTCAAGCATAGTCAAGTATGCACTCCAGTACAGCTTCCTGACACACAGTAGTCGAGTACTGCAGGTGCATCGTATACAAGCATAGTCAAGTATGCACTCAAGTACAGCTTCCTGACATGCAGTAGTCGAGCACTACAGGTACATCGTATACAAGCATAGTCATGTATGCACTCCATTACAGCTTCCTGACATGCAGTAGTCGAGTACTGCAGGTGCATCGTATACAAGCATAGTCAAGTATGCACTCAAGTACAGCCTCCTGACATGCAGTAGGCAAGTACTACAGGTGCATCGTATACAAGCATAGTCAAGTATGCACTCCAGTACAGCTTCCTGACACACAGTAGTCGAGTACTGCAGGTGCATCTTATACAAGCATAGTCAAGTATGCACTCAAGTACAGCTTCCTGACATGCAGTAGTCGAGCACTACAGGTGCATCGTATACAAGCATAGTCAAGTATGCACTCAAGTACAGCTTCCTGACACGCAGTTAAGGAATAGTTTAGTAGAAGAGATATATTTGAATGGCATGGTTTAGTAGAAGATATATTTGAATGGCATGGTTTAGTAGAGATATATTTGAATGGTATGGTTTAGTAGAAGATATATTTGAATGGCATGGTTTAGTAGAGATATATTTGAATGGCATGGTTTAGTAGTAGAGATATATTTGAATGGTATGGTTTAGTAGAGATATATTTGAATGGAATGGTTTAGTAGAAGAGATATATTTGAATGGCATGGTTTAGTAGTAGAGATATATTTGAATGGTATGGTTTAGTAGAGATATATTTGAATGGCATGGTTTAGTAGAAGAGATATATTTGAATGGCATGGTTTAGTAGTAGAGATATATTTGAATGGCATGGTTTAGTAGTAGAGATATATTTGAATGGCATGGTTTAGTAGAAGAGATATATTTGAATGGAATGGTTTAGTAGAGATATATTTGAATGGCATGGTTTAGTAGAAGAGATATATTTGAATGGCATGGTTTAGTAAAAGAGATATATTTGAATGGAATGGTTTAGTAGAGATATATTTGAATGGCATGGTTTAGTAGAAGAGATATATTTGAATGGCATGGTTTAGTAGAAGAGATATATTTGAATGGCATGGTTTAGTAGAAGAGATATATTTGAATGGTTTAAGTGTGTGATGGGACTGGGTCTTTCCAATTTAAATGTTCGTCAACGTGAATGCCAAGAGGTTTTTAAGAATTAATCAATTGAAGTGCCTGGCAGCCCTGAAGGATAAATTGTGCATTTGAAGTATCTGTTTTATTTCTAGAGTGATATTAAGCTAATTATGGCTGTCCGATTAGCACAGTGGTTAGCGCGCTCGCTCAACCCGGGTTCGATCCTCGGACCGGGAAGTATGTGAGATGGTACGGTGGTCGCCAGATCGGACAAGTTGGTTTTCTCTGGGTACTCCGGTTTCGTCCCACACGAATCACTCTTGTTGGCGCGGATGAAATCGTATATGTGGTCATTCGTGTGGGAGGAAACCGGAGTACCCGGAGAAAACCCACCAGTCCGATCTGGTGACCATCGTACCATCTCACATACTTCCCGATCTGGCGACCATCGTACCATCTCACATACTTCCCGATCTGGCGACCATCGTACCATCTCACATACTTCCCGATCTGGCGACCATCGTACCATCTCACATACTTTCCGGTCTGGCGACCATCGTACCATCTCACATACTTCCCGATCTGGCGACCATCGTACCATCTCACATACTTCCTGGTCTGGCGACCATCGTACCATCTCACATACTTCCCGATCTGGCGACCATCGTACCATCTCACATACTTCCCGGTCTGGCGACCATCGTACCATCTCACATACTTCCCGGTCTGGCGACCATCGTACCATCTCACATACTTCCCGGTCTGGCGACCATCATACCATCTCACATACTTCCCGGTCTGGCGACCATCGTACCATCTCACATACTTCCCGGTCTGGCGACCATCGTACCATCTCACATACTTCCCGGTCTGGCGACCATCGTACCATCTCACATACTTCCCAGAGGATGATGTATGTTAGAATAAAGAGACAGCCTCCTAGCTTCTAGTTCCCCGTCGGTAACGGAACCAGATCTATTTGCCACATTCATTGTTTACACTGACAGCAGTAACATAAATGTCAAGGTCGACGAAAATGGGAGCAAAGGAAGTTTTAATACCGAAAAGATACCGATATCTGAAGCAATGCAATAATTCCTATAAATTTTTAATTAATGGTGGTCGATGCAATAAATTTGTAACACTAACACCTCATTCCCCATAGATTTTACTGACCCCCACATAAGTCTGTGGAGGGTGATAGCAGCAAATCTAATAACTAACAATGATAGGTAATGTATACAGATACAAGTAAGCCTAGAATATCGGCATGGAGACAATATCCATAAACAAGTAAATACCCAAACCAAGTGCATGACCTGGGAAAATGTTCATTATCCAAGGGGAATATCAGCGTTAGTGAACTGGAAATATAGCTCAACTCTGCACACTAGTGGTGAAAATAACTGTCAAATATCTCATGCAATTTTATTAGAATTTTGTCGTAATGAAACAATTCTAATGCATAGCATATTTCCAGTTACAAAACAAAACTCATTATTGAACTATCAGCTGAAATGATTTCAACTATTAAAAATAAAATTAACCTTTATTTTACCCAGAATACATAGCTAAATTTAATGTAATGAAGAAAACATGAAGATATTACTTGCATGTAAATAGGAACAAGATGGAATGGACAATCTGTGACAGCTTACATACCACAAACAATCTGTGACAGCTTACATACCACAAACAATCTGTGACAGCTTACATACCACAAACAATCTGTGACAGCTTACATACCACAAACAATCTGTGACAGCTTACATACCACAAACAATCTGTGACAGCTTACATGGTTAACATACCACAAACAATCTGTGACAGCTTACATACCACAAACAATCTGTGACAGCTTACATACCACAAACAATCTGTGACAGCTTACATACCACAAACAATCTGTGACAGCTTACATGGTTAACATACCACAAACAATCTGTGACAGCTTACATACCACAAACAATCTGTGACAGCTTACATACCACAAACAATCTGTGACAGCTTACATACCACAAACAATCTGTGACAGCTTACATGGTTAACATACCACAAACAATCTGTGACAGCTTACATACCACAAACAATCTGTGACAGCTTACATACCACAAACAATCTGTGACAGCTTACATACCACAAACAATCTGTGACAGCTTACATGGTTAACATACCACAAACAATCTGTGACAGCTTACATGGTTAACATACCACAAACAATATGTGACAGCTTACATACCACAAACAATCTGTGACAGCTTACATACCACAAACAATATGTGACAGCTTACATACCACAAACAATCTGTGACAGCTTACATTCCACAAACAATCTGTAACAGCTTACATACCACAAACAATCTGTGACAGCTTACATGGTTAACATACCACAAACAATCTGTGACAGCTTACATGGTTAACATACCACAAACAAAATCCCATAGAAAATATAATAAAAACTAGCTGACCTTGTATTGAGGTGACGCTACGGAACAGGTAGTAGTTTGCAGGGTAATATTGAAGTAACTTCTGTGATGCCCATTAGCTCACCTCACATGCCCCTAATCCATCCACAATGATAATGTGCCAACAGACACAAATGTCCAATTTTAATATTCATGAACTTTAAAGCCGGAGGGGATTTATTTTCCCACAAAAACAACCGAGCCCAGACAACAACATCATTTACATGTAAATCTTTTAATCAATACTACAAGTTTTTATAGTTGAAATATTTCAGTGCACCCAATTCATACTTTATCACTTTAAATGAAAATTCAAAGAAACAAAAAATGGTTAAATATGAATATAAATTGATCATTAGCCAGTTTCATACTGCATCATTATTGTCACTTTATGAGTACTTAATGACTTGTTCTTGACATTTCCTGGACACACCCTACAATATTGGGCAACAATTTATATCTCGGAATGATACATAATTAAGGATAGCTGGGATAATGTTGCAAGTGTTGAAGGATGCTTGGCAATTAAGTGAAATATAATATAGTGGAAGTCGTGATAGCGCAGTGGTAACGAGTTCGCTTCAGGTATGAAAGGCTCGGAGTTTGAGCCAACTGGAGCCATTATGATTGTGGCATTTCAATTCCACATGCCTCTTCTCTCTCCCTCGTGGCGATGGATTTCATCAAGAATGAGGTGTAGAGAGTGATTAATATAAGCTGTAAGAACTTGTTTCGCAATCAATCAATATTAAACCTCTAATTAAGCATTTCTTTTATCATCCATTTCAACTCTGAGCTCACAAACAAAGAATCACATTTAAAAGCACAACTATAACCTCACATATTAGAGACAGTTTACATAACTCTGTTTCCGACAAATAAAATTGTATTCTAATCTAATATGCTAATTGTGTGTACAAAAATCATTTGTCGGAAAGGAAGATACTTTATGCATATGCGCCAAAATTACTCAATAATAAATTTTCGTCACACTGACCAATCGGAAATTTAATGCTTGATTCTGATGCCAAATTAAACTGTCTGTTATAAAAATCTTAAGTTAGAAAGTTGATTGCTTTTATTCGATTAGTAATCATTGTAATTAAACTATCTTAACAAACAATAATTGTTCTTGTGTATGTTTTACGTTTATTTATCGTCGCTACCGGTTGCCCATATGAGCGACGCCTCCTGAAGAGATTAGTCATTTTATAATTTTGGAGGATAGTGCAATGATACAGACAGAGACATATTCCAGAGTCTCCTCTGGTTCTTTTATGTGCAACTGTGTAAAGCACTGACACGATACCTCGATTTAAACTTCCATCTGAAAGACTGTTAATTTTATTAGGGTCAGATGGGGTGATCGAACCTGCGATTCCTGGATTCCCAGTCCAACGTGTTAACAACTGGTCTACGTATCCGTCTGTAGAGTTGTTCTCCGTCTGTAGAGTTGTTCCAATGTGGATATATAAATCTACAGATACGTTCAGATTTGAATGCTATCTACAGTGACATTACACACATATAACTGACGATCGCTATGAAATTCTAGAATAATTCTTATGTTTGATAAAAATAAATTGAATGATTAATTTCTGAATCAAGGGAAGTAAGTCAGTACAAAATTATGAACAAGGAAAGTAAGTCAGTACGAAATTATCAACAAGGGAAGAAAGTCAGTACTAAATTATGAACAGTAGAACAATCCTTGCCTCTGTTAAATGTGGATCTGTCAACAGACTTGGGGACAAATGTAGAACAATCCTTGCCTCTGTTAAATGTGGATCTGTCAACAGACTAGGGGACAAATGTAGAACAATCCATGCCTCTGTTAAATGTGGATCTGTCAACAGACTAGGGGACAAATGTAGAACAATCCATGCCTCTGTTAAATGTGGATCTGTCAACAGACTAGGGGACAAATGTAGAACAATCCTTGCCTCTGTTAAATGTGGATCTGTCAACAGACTAGGGGACAAATGTAGAAGAACAATCCAGTTTAGAATACACAGCTGCTAAGGTAGTTTGCTGTTGGTGAATGCGGTACTCCTTTGCGAGAATCACTTCGCTGATTCTATTAATTTCTTGCCATTCCATAAAATGTAATTGATAACTAAAGTTCAGTTTTCAATATTAAAACGGTCTCCAGTGTGCAACTCAACTCCAGCATATCTGTCTTTCCAATAAAAAACTGCCTGTAAGATGAAACCTCTACAAAGACGAATTCTCCTCACATGTTATTTAATGGAAACCGTCAATAATAACATTATGTAAAGTGAATATAAATTTGAATGATGTGCACAGGGGAAAAGAAAATCAATCTAAGAATTTGTGAACACTATTGTGTTCACAAGGTAATCAGGAAAACTAGTGTTCACAAGGTAATCAGGAAAACTAGTGTTCACAAGGTAATCAGGAAAACTAGTGTTCACAAGGGAGAGAAGTCCTGATGTCATGAGAGAGAGAGGAGAGGGGGAGAGGAGAGAGGAGGGGAGAGGAGAGAGGAGGGGAGAGGAGAGGGGAGAGGGGACAGGACAGGAGAGGGGAGGGGAGGGGAGGGCAGGGCAGGGGAGGGGAGGGGATGTTGATTTGAGAGCCTTATTAAGAAATACCCTCATTAATATGTGTAACTTCGGATCGGTAAAATATTCGGACAAATATTATAGTGCCACATTCTGGTTTCGAAATATTTACAAACACTGCGAAATATTTACAAACACTGCATTTGAAGAAATGTCAAAATAAATAAACAAAACACTCTTTCCAACATGGAGAGGAACTCTAACATGCCATAGTAAGTATTATACATTAAGGGGAAGTAATCACTACAGAATAAGAAATATAGATTAGGGAGTTAATCATCTTGCAATGTTCTTTACATACAAAGTTAGTAAACATAACAAACAAATGTGGACACTGTATATAGTAGCTACTAACACAGATACAAGACATAACCCTCTGCAGAGAGATAAGAACACAGGTCCTGCAAGTGTAACAACATAACCCCATGTAGAGAGATAAGAACACAGGTCCTGCAAGTGTAACAACATAACCCCATGTAGACAGATAAGAACACAGGTCCTGCAAGTGTAACAACATAACCCCATGTAGAGAGATAAGAACACAGGTCCTGCAAGTGTAACAACATAACCCCATGTAGAGAGATAAGAACACAGGTCCTGCAAGTGTAACAACATAACCCCATGTAGAGAGATAAGAACACAGGTCCTGCAAGTGTAACAACATAACCCTCTGTATAGAGATAAGAACACAGGTCCTGCAAGTGTAACAACATAACCCCATGTAGAGAGATAAGAACACAGGTCCTGCAAGTGTAACAACATAACCCCATGTATAGAGATAAGAACACAGGTCCTGCAAGTGTAACAACATAACCCCATGTATAGAGATAAGAACACAGGTCCTGCAAGTGTAACAACATAACCCCATGTAGAGAGATAAGAACACAGGTCCTGCAAGTGTAACAACATAACCCCATGTATAGAGATAAGAACACCGGTCCTACAAGTGTAACAACATAACCCCATGTATAGAGATAAGAACACAGGTCCTGCAAGTGTAACAACATAACCCCATGTAGAGAGATAAGAACACAGGTCCTGCAAGTGTAACAACATAACCCCATGTATAGAGATAAGAACACAGGTCCTGCAAGTGTAACAACATAACCCTGTGTATAGAGATAAGAACACAGGTCCTGCAAGTGTAACAATCAATTACATTTACATCAATTATACGATAACAGCATGTTTAGAAGTTGTAACAACAGTATTAAACATGAATGTAACTATAGATAAACATGAATGTAACTATAGATAAACATGAATGTAACTATAGATAAACATGAATGTAACTATAGATAAACATGAATGTAACTATAGATAAATATGAATGTAACTATAGATAAACATGAATGTAACTATAGATAAATATGAATGTACCATTAGATAAACATGAATGTAACTATA
Source organism: Archivesica marissinica (assembly GCA_014843695.1). Classification (NCBI taxonomy): domain Eukaryota; kingdom Metazoa; phylum Mollusca; class Bivalvia; order Venerida; family Vesicomyidae; genus Archivesica; species Archivesica marissinica. The sequence goes on from CM026386.1 coordinate 95,036,941, forward strand.
GATACACATGAATGTAACTATAGATACACATGAATGTAACAATAGATAAACATGAATGTAACTATAGATACATATGAATGTACCATTAGATAAACATGAATGTAACAATAGATAAACATGAATGTAACTATAGATAAACATGAATGTAACAATAGATAAACATGAATGTAACTATAGATACACATGAATGTAACAATAGATACATATGAATGTAACATTAGATAAACATGAATGTAACTATAGATACATATGAATGTACCATTAGATAAACATGAATGTAACAATAGATAAACATGAATGTAACAATAGATAAACATGAATGTAACTATAGATAAACATGAATGTAACTATAGATAAACATGAATGTAACAATAGATAAACATGAATGTAACTATAGATAAACATGAATGTAACAATAGATAAACATGAATGTAACTATAGATAAACATGAATGTAACAATAGATAAACATGAATGTAACAATAGATAAACATGAATGTAACAATAGATACACATGAATGTAACTATAGATACACATGAATGTAACTATAGATACACATGAATGTAACAATAGATAAACATGAATGTAACAATAGATAAACATGAATGTAACTATAGATAAACATGAATGTAACAATAGATAAATATGAATGTAACTATAGATAAACATGAATGTAACTATAGATGTAATGTAACAATAGATAAACATGAATGTAACCATAGATAAACATGAATGTAACTACAGGTAAACATGAATGTAACTATAGATAAACATGAATGTAACTATAGATAAACATGAATGTAACTATAGATAAACATGATTGTAACTATTGATAAACATGAATGTAACTACAGGAAACATGAATGTAACAATAGATAAACATGAATGTAACTACAGGAAACATGAATGTAACTATAGATGTAATGTAACAATAGATAAACATGAATGTAACTATAGATAAACATGAATGTAACTATAGATAAACATGAATGTAACCATAGATAAACATGAATGTAACAATAGATAAACATGAATGTAACTATAGATAAACATACTCACTTTTCACTACTCCCCACACAGACTTCCGGAACTTCACTTCACTCGTCACTCGCAGTCGACATTTCTCCTTACTAACTCGAGTCAAACAGTAACGATTCATCACATAGAATGCATCTGCATAGGGAATCCCTAGCGGGGTACACTCTGCATCTATTATGTACATAACTCCGGGTCGACTACTTTTATAACACGTATGTTTTTCCACAGTGTTTGATGACTTTGGTCCAAACGGAGCGTTTATAGGAATTGTGTATTTGATATCTCGAGTACGACCTATACGTGTATTTTCGGCGGGTTCATCTTGCCAACTTGTCACGGTGATATCTGAAACACAGCGGAGAATATGTCGCAAGAGTCTATATCAGGTATATTGCAGGAGTATATGTCAGGTATATTGCAGGAGTCTATATCAGGTATATTGCAGGAGTATATATCAGGTATATTGCAGGAGTATATATCAGGTATATTGCAGGAGTATATGTCAGGTATATTGCAGGAGTATATATCAGGTATATTGCAGGAGTCTATATCAGGTATATTGCAGGAGTCTATATCAGGTATATTGCAGGAGTCTATGTCAGGTATATTGCAGGAGTATATATCAGGTATATTGCAGGAGTATATGTCAGGTATATTGCAGGAGTATATGTCAGGTATATTGCAGGAGTATATGTCAGGTATATTGCAGGAGTCTATATCAGGTATATTGCAGGAGTATATGTCAGGTATATTGCAGGAGTATATATCAGGTATATTGCAGGAGTATATATCAGGTATATTGCAGGAGTATATGTCAGGTATATTGCAGGAGTATATGTCAGGTATATTGCAGGAGTATATGTCAGGTATATTGCAGGAGTATATGTCAGGTATATTGCAGGAGTATATGTCAGGTATATTGCAGGAGTATATGTCAGGTATATTGCAGGAGTATATGTCAGGTATATTGCAGGAGTATATGTCAGGTATATTGCAGGAGTATATGTCAGGTATATTGCAGGAGTATATGTCAGGTATATTGCAGGAGTATATGTCAGGTATATTGCAGGAGTATATATATATCAGGTATATTGCAGGAGTATATATCAGGTATATTGCAGGAGTCTATATCAGGTATATTGCAGGAGTATATGTCAGGTATATTGCAGGAGTATATATCAGGTATATTGCAGGAGTATATATATATCAGGTATATTGCAGGAGTATATATCAGGTATATTGCAGGAGTATATATCAGGTATATTGCAGGAGTATATGTCAGGTATATTGCAGGAGTATATATCAGGTATATTGCAGGAGTATATATCAGGTATATTGCAGGAGTATATATATATCAGGTATATTGCAGGAGTATATATCAGGTATATTGCAGGAGTCTATATCAGGTATATTGCAGGAGTATATATCAGGTATATTGCAGGAGTATATATCAGGTATATTGCAGGAGTATATATCAGGTATATTGCAGGAGTATATATCAGGTATATTGCAGGAGTCTATATCAGGTATATTGCAGGAGTCTATATCAGGTATATTGCAGGAGTCTATATCAGGTATATTGCAGGAGTCTATATCAGGTATATTGCAGGAGTATATGTCAGGTATATTGCAGGAGTATATATCAGGTATATTGCAGGAGTATATATCAGGTATATTGCAGGAGTATATATCAGGTATATTGCAGGAGTATATATCAGGTATATTGCAGGAGTATATATCAGGTATATTGCAGGAGTATATATCAGGTATATTGCAGGAGTATATATATATCAGGTATATTGCAGGAGTATATATCAGGTATATTGCAGGAGTATATATCAGGTATATTGCAGGAGTATATGTCAGGTATATTGCAGGAGTATATGTCAGGTATATTGCAGGAGTATATATCAGGTATATTGCAGGAGTATATATATATCAGGTATATTGCAGGAGTATATATCAGGTATATTGCAGGAGTATATATCAGGTATATTGCAGGAGTATATGTCAGGTATATTGCAGGAGTATATATCAGGTATATTGCAGGAGTATATATCAGGTATATTGCAGGAGTATATGTCAGGTATATTGCAGGAGTATATATCAGGTATATTGCAGGAGTATATGTCAGGTATATTGCAGGAGTATATGTCAGGTATATTGCAGGAGTATATGTCAGGTATATTGCAGGAGTATATGTCAGGTATATTGCAGGAGTATATATATATCAGGTATATTGCAGGAGTATATATCAGGTATATTGCAGGAGTATATATCAGGTATATTGCAGGAGTATATATCAGGTATATTGCAGGAGTATATATCAGGTATATCGCAGGAGTCTATATCAGGTATATTGCAGGAGTCTAGGGGGTCAGGCAAGCAAAACCCCTGAAGCTCTTGATACTTTTTAAACAGTTAATATTGCATTAAAACTATACTAAGCTCGTTTTTATTGTCTTCTATATTTTGTTAAGAAATAAGACATAGACGATAAGATCAGTCTAGGTATAAGATCAATAGGTATTAGACCTAGATACACATATCTCAAACTCACATCTTGAGCTTTTAATTAGTTGAGCTGAGAGCGAATCGACCAATCAAATCACTTGAAACTGAGGTTGAGATTTGAGAAGAGTTTTATATCCTCAAGAACTGATGTAACACAAGCATGCATAGGGATAGAACCGCTGGCAGTAACACAAGCATGCATAGGGATAGAACCGCTGGCAGTAACACAAGCATGCATAGGGATAGAACCGCTGGCAGTAACACAAGCATGCATAGGGATAGAACCGCTGGCAGTAACACAAGCATGCATAGGGATAGAACCGCTGGCAGTAACACAAGCATGCATAGGGATAGAACCGCTGGCAGTAACACAAGCATGCATAGGGATAGAACCGCTGGCAGTAACACAAGCATGCATAGGGATAGAACCGCTGGCAGTAACACAAGCATGCATAGGGATAGAACCGCTGGCAGTAACACAAGCATGCATAGGGATAGAACCGCTGGCAGTAACACAAGCATGCATAGGGATAGAACCGCTGGCAGTAACACAAGCATGCATAGGGATAGAACTGCTGGCAGTAACACAAGCATGCATAGGGATAGAACCGCTGGCAGTAAGAGATAAATGCTCCACACAACAGTAACAACTCCAGGAGAAGTTGTCTTTCACTGACATCCTGCAATCATACTGTATGTATGTACTTGATTAATGTACGCTATATCTGTGCTTAAAACTCGCTATATCTGTGCTTAAACTCGCTATATATGTGCTTAAACCCTCTATATCTGTGCTTAAACCCGCTATATATGTGCTTAAACCCGCTATATATGTGCTTAAACCCACTATATATGTGCTTAAACCCTCTATATCTGTGCTTAAACCCACTATATATGTGCTTAAACCCTCTATATATGTGCTTAAACCCTCTATATATGCGCTTAAACCCGCTATATATGTGCTTAAACCCGCTATATATGTGCTTAAACCCGCTATATATGTGCTTAAACCCGCTATATATGTGCTTAAACCCACTATATATGTGCTTAAACCCGCTATATATGTGCTTAAACCCGCTATATCTGTGCTTAAACTGGCTATATATGTGCTTAAACCCGCTATATCTGTGCTTAAACTGGCTATATATGTGCTTAAACCCGCTATATATGTGCTTAAACCCACTATATATGTGCTTAAACCCGCTATATATGTGCTTAAACCCGCTATATATGTGCTTAAACCCGCTATATATGTGCTTAAACCCACTATATATGTGCTTAAACCCTCTATATATGTGCTTAAACCCGCTATATATGTGCTTAAACCCACTCTATATGTGCTTAAACCTACTATATATGTGCTTAAACCCGCTATATATGTGCTTAAACCCACTATATATGTGCTTAAACCCGCTCTATATGTGCTTAAACCCGCTATATATGTGCTTAAACCCACTATATATGTGCTTAAACCCGCTATATATGTGCTTAAACCCGCTCTATATGTGCTTAAACCTACTATATATGTGCTTAAACCCACTATATCTGTGCTTAAACTGGCTATATATGTGCTTAAACCCTCTATATATGTGCTTAAACTGGCTATATATGTGCTTAAACCCGCTATATATGTGCTTAAACCCGCTATATATGTGCTTAAACCCGCTATACATGTGCTTAAACCCGGTATATATGTGCTTAAACCCACTATATATGTGCTTAAACTGGCTATATATGTGCTTAAACCCGTTATATATGTGCTTAAACCCGCTATATATGTGCTTAAACCCACTATATATGTGCTTAAACTGGCTATATATGTGCTTAAACCCTCTATATATGTGCTTAAACCCGCTATATCTGTGCTTAAACCCACTATATCTGTGCTTAAACCCGCTATATATGTGCTTAAACTCGCTATATATGTGCTTAAACCCATTATATATGTGCTTAAACCCTCTATATATGTGCTTAAACCCGCTATATATGTGCTTAAACACGTTATATCTGTGCTTAAACCCGCTATATATGTGCTTAAACCCATTATATATGTGCTTAAACTGGCTATATATGTGCTTAAACCCTCTATATATGTGCTTAAACCCGTTATATATGTGCTTAAACTCGCTATATATGTGCTTAAACCCTCTATATATGTGCTTAAACCCGCTATATATGTGCTTAAACCCGCTATATATGTGCTTAAACCCGCTATATATGTGCTTAAACCCGCTATATATGTGCTTAAACCCGCTATATATGTGCTTAAACCCGCTATATATGTGCTTAAACCCGCTATATCTGTGCTTAAACTGGCTATATATGTGCTTAAACTGGCTATATATGTGCTTAAACCCGCTATATATGTGCTTAAACCCGCTATATGTGTGCTTAAACCCGCTATATATGTGCTTAAACCCGCTATATATGTGCTTAAACCCACTATATCTGTGCTTAAACCCGCTATATATGTGCTTAAACCCGCTATATCTGTGCTTAAACTGGCTATATATGTGCTTAAACCCGCTATATCTGTGCTTAAACCCACTATATCTGTGCTTAAACTGGCTATATATGTGCTTAAACCCACTATATATGTGCTTAAACTGGCTATATATGTGCTTAAACCCTCTATATATGTGCTTAAACCCGCTATATATGTGCTTAAACCCGCTATATATGTGCTTAAACCCGCTATATCTGTGCTTAAACCCACTATATCTGTGCTTAAACCCGCTATATATGTGCTTAAACCCGCTATATATGTGCTTAAACTGGCTATATATGTGCTTAAACCCGCTATATATGTGCTTAAACCCACTATATCTGTGCTTAAACCCGCTATATATGTGCTTAAACCCGCTATATCTGTGCTTAAACCCACTATATCTGTGCTTAAACTGGCTATATCTGTGCTTAAACCCGCTATATATGTGCTTAAACCTGCTATATATGTGCTTAAACCCGCTATATATGTGCTTAAACCCTCTATATATGTGCTTAAACCCACTATATATGTGCTTAAACCCACTATATATGTGCTTAAACCCACTATATATGTGCTTAAACCCGCTATATATGTGCTTAAACCCGCTATATATGTGCTTAAACTGGCTATATATGTGCTTAAACCCGCTATATATGTGCTTAAACTGGCTATATATGTGCTTAAACCCGCTATATATGTGCTTAAACCCGCTATATGTGCTTAAACCCATTATATATGTGCTTAAACCCGCTATATATGTGCTTAAACCCGCTATATCTGTGCTTAAACCCGCTATATATGTGCTTAAACCAGCTATATATGTGCTTAAACTGGCTATATATGTGCTTAAACCCGCTATATCTGTGCTTAAACCCACTATATATGTGCTTAAACCCACTATATATGTGCTTAAACCTGCTATATATGTGCTTAAACCCGCTATATATGTGCTTAAACTGGCTATATATGTGCTTAAACCCGCTATATATGTGCTTAAACTGGCTATATATGTGCTTAAACCCGCTATATATGTGCTTAAACCCGCTATATATGTGCTTAAACCCATTATATATGTGCTTAAACCCGCTATATATGTGCTTAAACCCACTATATCTGTGCTTAAACCCGTTATATCTGTGCTTAAACCCGCTATATCTGTGCTTAAACTGGCTATATATGTGCTTAAACCCGCTATATCTGTGCTTAAACCCACTATATCTGTGCTTAAACTGGCTATATATGTGCTTAAACCCACTATATATGTGCTTAAACCCTCTATATCTGTGCTTAAACCCACTATATATGTGCTTAAACCCTCTATATATGTGCTTAAACCCGCTATATCTGTGCTTAAACCCACTATATCTGTGCTTAAACCCGCTATATCTGTGCTTAAACCCACTATATATGTGCTTAAACCCGCTATATATGTGCTTAAACCCACTATATATGTGCTTAAATCCACTATATATGTGCTTAAACCCACTATATATGTGCTTAAACCCTCTATATATGTGCTTAAACCCACTATATCTGTGCTTAAACCCGCTATATCTGTGCTTAAACCCACTATATATGTGCTTAAACCCACTATATATGTGCTTAAACCCTCTATATATGTGCTTAAACCCGCTATATCTGTGCTTAAACCCGCTATATATGTGCTTAAACCCACTATATATGTGCTTAAACCCACTATATATGTGCTTAAACCCACTATATATGTGCTTAAATCCGCTATATCTGTGCTTAAACCCGTTATATATGTGCTTAAACCCGTTATATCTGTGCTTAAACCCGCTATATCTGTGCTTAAACTGGCTATATATGTGCTTAAACCCGCTATATATGTGCTTAAACTGGCTATATATGTGCTTAAACCCGTTATATATGTGCTTAAACCCGCTATATCTGTGCTTAAACCCACTATATATGTGCTTAAACCCATTATATCTGTGCTTAAACCACTATATCTGTGCTTAAACCCGCTATATCTGTGCTTAAACCCGCTATATCTGTGCTTAAACCTGCTATATCTGTGCTTAAACTCGCTATATCTGTGCTTAAACCCACTATATCTGTGCTTATCGCTTCATTCTAACTGCACATTTAGATCTGGTTCCGTTACCGACGGGGAACTAGAAGCTAGGAGGCTATCGCTTCATTCTAACTGCACATTTTGACGCTGATTTATTTGACTAAAGTAAGTTCAGAAAACAAATAAACACTTTCAAAATTCTAAAGCGAGAATTTTAGAAAGCAACCATTTTTTCTACTGACTACATGAGATATTTATTCATGTAGAGTGACCATGTGACCACCTTTGACCAATGAAAATGGTAGAATTTAGTGGAATGTGTAATAAAAAAGTAGCTTTAACTGCACAAATCATTGATAATTTCCAAATACCTGAGTATTTCCGTTTTGCTGTAAACGCTCGGAAGAACTCGGAGTCTGTAAACAATAATTCAAATAGTTTCTCCAGCGGTAGTTGGTACACCTCATTATGTGCCAGCTTCGGGAAATGGTCGTGTTCCGTGCACACTACCTCCCCTGTAAAATATTACAATACATTGTTATTGCTGCAATTTCAGATTAATTTGTGATTAACATTACACTATATAGGTTTAATCCAGGTTTCCAACCGGCCTAGTAATAACATTACCGCTTATGAAACATTATATAGAAGGCTGAGGATGAAGAACGATGTCGCTTGCCAGGACTCGGAGTAACTAGTTCCCTGCACGATTCTACACGTCAGATACTTCAAATACTATGAATTAATAGACACAAGATGAGCTAGTTAATTTGACAAGTTGTATAGCACAGACAGAATGCAGCATGCCAGTATGCGGGCTCCCTGGCAGAACATGAATCTCATTTAAACACAACCGTCTCTAACTAAAGGGGCAATAACTGTGGAGTTACTTAAACATATCTGGCTGGTTATAGATAACTCTGGAGTTACTTAAACATATCTGGCTGGTAATAGATAACTCTGGAGTTACTTAAACATATCTGGCTGATTATAGATAACTCTGGAGTTACTTAAACATATCTGGCTGGTTATAGATCTTGTCTCTGTGATCATGTATTACATATATGTCATTACCTCACCTGTTTTATCTCTAAATAGTCACTGTCAAAATGTATATATATCAATGTTGAGCACTTGTCATTAACCCTTACCTGCCAATCACGACTAAAGTCGCTTTTGCAGAAAGCATAGAGCCAGATCAGTTTGCTATTCATATAGTGGAGCTAAATCACCTGTTTAAATAGCAAACAACATAGATCCTGATCAGTCATGGTCATTGCCGCAGCTGATCCGGATCTATGTTGTTTGCACATTCTGTCCAATTTATTCGGTAGGTTAAGAGCATTGTGAGTGAATATCAGCCACATATGTTGAGATATCGAGATGGCCGAGTGATTTTTATATAATTTTGATAACATTCTAAAATACAGTCAATGTAATCTGGTGACAGACCTTCACTGACAACATTCTAAAATACAGTCAATGTAATCTGGTGACAGACCTTCACTGACAACATTCTAAAATACAGTCAATGTAATCTGGTGACAGACCTTCACTGACAACATTCTAAAATACAGTCAATGTAATCTGGTGACAGACCTTCACTGACAACATTCTAAAATACAGTCAATGTAATCTGGTGACAGACCTTCACTGACAACATTCTAAAATACAGTCAATGTAATCTGGTGACAGACCTTCACTGACAACATTCTAAAATACAGTCAATGTAATCTGGTGACAGACCTTCACTGACAACATTCTAAAATACAGTCAATGTAATCTGGTGACAGACCTTCACTGACAACATTCTAAAATACAGTCAATGTAATCTGGTGACAGACCTTCACTGACAACATTCTAAAATACAGTCAATGTAATCTGGTGACAGACCTTCACTGACAACATCTTCAGTAGTATCACTATTATCTGTGGGATCTTCATTCTCCTGATCAGTCAAGATCAAAGGGACACAATTTGAGTCATCAAGACTGATGTCTGCCTGAGTGGAGTCCCCTGTCACCTCAGCATTCCCCCGTACGCTAGACGTCACCTCAGAGGAATCAACCTGCAATAATATTTAGTAAATGGTGAATTAGGGTTAGGCTTATGTGTTTGTATGTGTTTCAGTTACGCTTATGTGTTTGTATGTGTTTCAGTTAGGCTTATGTGTTTCAGTTAGGCTTATGTGTTTGTATGTGTTTCAGTTAGGCTTATGTGTTAGTATGTGTTTTCAGTTAGGTATAGTGTTGGATTTGGTAAATTGAGAATTAGGCTTATGGTTGATTTAGTACACATGGTTTAGAGTTATGTATAGTTGTTTGATTTAGTACACCTGGTTGAGAGTTATGTATACAGTCAAACCTCTCTAGAGCGATTTATGTTTTCAATACATCAAAGTCAAAACATCTGATAATCACACATCTGTCGCATCACGGCAATTATCACTTCCATGCTAAATTTCATAAAAGAAGCTCCATAAATAGCGCTAATTGTAAGTTTGTTTTCATTTTATAATTGATCACATAAATGGTTTCCGAATAACCTGGTTCCCATCCGCAATTTATATATATATATTCAAACACATAACTGTTAGGAAACCAGACGTATACATAATGTGATTCTATTGTTAGCTATTTTTAGAATTGGGAAATACATGTACAAGATATTTTGGGATTATTGTCTGTTCTTGGGAGGTTTTACGCATCGATGGGTGGGGAATTGACTGTCGTTGTGCGTTGTAGAGAGGTGTCGTTCGTGAGAGGTGAAATTACATTAAAATCCAACGGGAGGGAATAAAAGTGACGATATAAAGAGGGTGTCGCTCCTGAGAGGTGGCGTTTGGGGAGGTGGGACTGTTGTTTGATTTAGTACACCTGGTTTAGAGTTGGGGGAGCAGTGGGTTTCCGAAGTGGGTTCCCGAGGTGGGGGAGCAGTGGGTTCCCGAGGTGGGGGAGCAGTGGGTTTTCGAGGTGGTGGAGAAGTGGGTTTCCGAAGTGGGGGAGCATTGGGTTCCCGAGGTGGGGGAGCAGTGGGTTTCCGAGGTGGGGGAGCAGTGGGTTCTGAGGTGGGGGAGATATTGGGTTTTCGAGGTGGGGGAGCAGTGGGTTTCCGAGGTGGGGGAGCAGTGGGTTTCCGAGGTGGGGGAGCAGTGGGTTTCCGAGGTTTGGGAAGATGTGGGTTTCCGAGGTGGGGGAGCAGTGGGTTCCCGAGGTGGAGGAGCAGTGGGTTTCCGAGGTGGGGGAGCAGTGGGTTTCCGAGGTGGGGGAGCAGTGGGTTTCCCGAGGTGGGGAGCAGTGGGTTTCCGAGGTTTCCGAGGTGGGGGAGCTGTGGGTTTCCGAGGTGGGGGAGCAGTGGGTTTCCGAGTTTCCGAGGTGGGGGAGCTGTGGGTTTCCGTGGTGGGGGAGCAGTGGGTTCTGAGGTGGGGGAGCAGTGGGTTTCCGAGGTGGGGGAGCAGTGGGTTCCCAAGGTGGGGGAGCAGTGGGTTTCGAGGTTTCCGAGGTGGGGGAGCAAGGGTTCCCAAGGTGGAGGAGCAGTGGGTTTCCGTGGTGGGGGAGCAGTGGGTTTCCGAGGTTTCCGAGGGGGGAGCAGTGGGTTCCCAAGGTGGAGGAGCAGTGGGTTTCCGTGGTGGGGGAGCAGTGGGTTTCCGAGGTGGGGGAGCAGTGGGTTTCCGAGGGTGGGGAGCAGTGGGTTCCCGAGGTGGGGGAGCAGTGGGTTTTCGAGGTGGGAGAAAGTGGGTTTCCGAGGTGGGGGAGCAGTGGGTTTTCTAGGTGGGGGAAAAAGTGTGTTCCGAGGTGGGGAGATGTGGGTTTCCGAGGTGGGGGAGCAGTGGGTTCCCGAGGTGGGGGAGCAGTGGGTTTCCGAGGTGGGGGAGCAGTGGGTTTCAAGGTGGGGGAGCAGTGGGTTTTCGAGGTGGGGGAGCAGTGGGTTTCTGAGGTGGGGGAGATGTGGGTTTCCGAGGTGGGGGAGCAGTGGGTTTCCGAGGTGGGGGAGCAGTGGGTTTCTGAGGTGGGGGAGATGTGGGTTTCCAAGGTGGGGGATGGAGATACGGTATAACGACACGGCTGATCCGGATCTATATTGTTTGCACATCCCGTCCAATTTATTCAGCAGGTTAAAGAGCTGAGAAGTTAAATATAATTTATTTGTCATTATTATTTTATACAACAAATAATTATACACATAATAAAGACATGTGGATTGAATAGAAAGCTTGTAGCTTGTTCAGATTCTCTCCCCTGCATGCTAGAAATAGGTACACGGTATGGCGATATGGTTATTTAATACAGTGTTACTCTCCGATAGGAATAGTAGATATATATATATATATACCTTGCTTATTACACCGGAATCTTTACTCTGTGACTCCTTCCCTTCACTTCGACTAGGAGGCGGCACGTAGTCATCATCGCTGGAGGTCAAACCAAGGTCAGCACCATAGCAACTGTGCACCCAGTGCCACAACTCTTGGGGAGCCATCGGCTTAAAACAATCAAGCTTGAATTTATAGAAACTATGTTATAGTAAATAGTACATAAAGGGTATAATACGGGGAAAGACTTGTACCGACTACTATAGATAATACGGGGAGAGACTTGTACCGACTACTATAGATAATACGGGGAGAGACTTGTACCGACTACTATAGATAATACGGGGAGAGACTTGTACCGACTACTATAGATAATACGGGGAGAGACTTGTACCGACTACTATAGATAATACGGGGAGAGACTTGTACCGACTACTATAGATAATACGGGGAGAGACTTGTACCGACTACTATAGATAATACGGGGAGAGACTTGTACCGACTACTATAGATAATACGGGGAAAGACTTGTACCGACTACTATAGATAATACGGGGAGAGACTTGTACTGACTACTATAGATAATACGGGGAGAGACTTGTACCGACTACTATAGATAATACGGGGAGAGACTTGTACCGACTACTATAGATAATACGGGGAGAGACTTGTACCGACTACTATAGATAATACGGGGAAAGACTTGTACCGACTACTATAGATAATACGGGAGAGACTTGTACCGACTACTATAGATAATACGGGGAGAGACTTGTACCGACTACTATAGATAATACGGGGAGAGACTTGTACCGACTACTATAGATAATACGGGGAGAGACTTGTACCGACTACTATAGATAATACGGGGAGAGACTTGTACCGACTACTATAGATAATACGGGGAGAGACTTGTACCGACTACTATAGATAATACGGGGAAAGACTTGTACCGACTACTATAGATAATACGGGGAGAGACTTGTACTGACTACTATAGATAATACGGGGAGAGACTTGTACCGACTACTATAGATAATACGGGGAGAGACTTGTACCGACTACTATAGATAATACGGGGAGAGACTTGTACCGACTACTATAGATAATACGGGGAGAGACTTGTATCGACTACTATAGATAATACGGGGATAGACTTGTACCGACTACTATAGATAATACGGGGAGAGACTTGTATCGACTACTATAGATAATACGGGGAGAGACTTGTACCGACTACTATAGATAATACGGGGAGAGACTTGTACCGACTACTATAGATAATACGGGGAGAGACTTGTACCGACTACAGGACTTTTACAAGACTATAGATTACAGGACTTTTACAAGACTATAGATTACAGGACTTTTACGAGATTACAGGACTTTTACGAGATTACAGGACTTTTACGAGACTATAGATTACAGGACTTTTACGAGATTACAGGACTTTTACGAGACTATAGATTACAGGAATTTTACAAGACTATAGATTACAGGACGTTTACAAGACTATAGATTACAGGACTTTTACAAGACTATAGATTACAGGACGTTTACAAGACTATAGATTACAGGACGTTTACAAGACTATAGATTACAGGACTTTTACAAGACTATAGATTACAGGACGTTTACAAGACTATAGATTACAGGACTTTTACAAGACAATAGATTACAGGAATTTTACAAGACTATAGATTACAGGACGTTTACAAGACTATAGATTACAGGACTTTTAGAAGACTATAGATTACAGGACGTTTACAAGACTATAGATTACAGGACGTTTACAAGACTATAGATTACAGGACTTTTACAAGACTATAGATTACAGGACGTTTACAAGACTATAGATTACAGGACGTTTACAAGACTATAGATTACAGGACTTTTACGAGAACATAGACTACAGGACTTTTACGAGACTATAGATTACAGGACTTTTACGAGATTACAGGACTTTTACGAGATTACAGGACTTTTATGAGACTATAGATTACAGGACTTTTACGAGATTACAGGACTTTTACGAGACTATAGATTACAGGACTTTTACGAGACTATAGATTACAGGACGTTTACAAGACTATAGATTACAGGACTTTTACGAGAACATAGACTACAGGACTTTTACGAGACTATAGATTACAGGACTTTTACGAGATTACAGGACTTTTACGAGATTACAGGACTTTTATGAGACTATAGATTACAGGACTTTTACGAGATTACAGGACTTTTACGAGACTATAGATTACAGGACGTTTACAAGACTATAGATTACAGGACGTTTACAAGACTATAGATTACAGGACTTTTACGAGAACATAGATTACAGGACTTTTACAAGACTATAGATTACAGGACGTTTACAAGACTATAGATTACAGGACTTTTACGAGAACATAGATTACAGGACTTTTACAAGACTATAGATTACAGGACGTTTACAAGACTATAGATTACAGGACTTTTACGAGAACATAGATTACAGGACTTTTACAAGACTATAGATTACAGGACGTTTACAAGACTATAGATTACAGGACTTTTACGAGAACATAGATTACAGGACTTTTACAAGACTATAGATTACAGGACGTTTACAAGACTATAGATTACAGGACTTTTACGAGAACATAGATTACAGGACTTTTACAAGACTATAGATTACAGGACGTTTACAAGACTATAGATTACAGGAATTTTACAAGACAATAGATTACAGGAATTTTACAAGACTATAGATCACAGGACTTTTACAAGACTATAGATTACATTTTTTACGAGACAATAGATTACAGGACTTTTAGTACTATAATCTCTAACCCCACAGCTACAGACATTCTATAACCCTTTAGTACTATAATCTCTAACCCCACAGCTACATACATTCTATAACCCTTTAGTACTATAATCTCTAATCCCACAGCTACAGACATTCTATAACCCTTTAGTACTATAATCTCTAACCCCACAGCTACAGACATTCTATAACCCTTTAGTACTATAATCTCTAACCCCACAGCTACATACATTATATAACCCTTTACTACTATAATCTCTAACCCCACAGCTACAGACATTATATAACCATTTAGCACTACAATCTCTAACCCCACAGCTACATACATTATATAACCCTTTAGTACTATAATCTCTAACCCCACAGCTACAGACATTCTATAACCCTTTAGTACTATAATCTCTAACCCCACAGCTACATACATTCTATAACCCTTTAGTACTATAATCTCTAATCCCACAGCTACAGACATTCTATAACCCTTTAGTACTATAATCTCTAACCCCACAGCTACAGACATTCTATAACCCTTTAGTACTATAATCTCTA
>CM026386.1:95053688-95073869 GCA_014843695.1 Archivesica marissinica
CTACTATAGATAATACGGGGAGAGACTTGTACCGACTACTATAGATAATACGGGGAGAGACTTGTACCGACTACTATAGATAATACGGGGAGAGACTTGTACCGACTACTATAGATAATACGGGGAGAGACTTGTATCGACTACTATAGATAATACGGGGATAGACTTGTACCGACTACTATAGATAATACGGGGAGAGACTTGTATCGACTACTATAGATAATACGGGGAGAGACTTGTACCGACTACTATAGATAATACGGGGAGAGACTTGTACCGACTACTATAGATAATACGGGGAGAGACTTGTACCGACTACAGGACTTTTACAAGACTATAGATTACAGGACTTTTACAAGACTATAGATTACAGGACTTTTACGAGATTACAGGACTTTTACGAGATTACAGGACTTTTACGAGACTATAGATTACAGGACTTTTACGAGATTACAGGACTTTTACGAGACTATAGATTACAGGAATTTTACAAGACTATAGATTACAGGACGTTTACAAGACTATAGATTACAGGACTTTTACAAGACTATAGATTACAGGACGTTTACAAGACTATAGATTACAGGACGTTTACAAGACTATAGATTACAGGACTTTTACAAGACTATAGATTACAGGACGTTTACAAGACTATAGATTACAGGACTTTTACAAGACAATAGATTACAGGAATTTTACAAGACTATAGATTACAGGACGTTTACAAGACTATAGATTACAGGACTTTTAGAAGACTATAGATTACAGGACGTTTACAAGACTATAGATTACAGGACGTTTACAAGACTATAGATTACAGGACTTTTACAAGACTATAGATTACAGGACGTTTACAAGACTATAGATTACAGGACGTTTACAAGACTATAGATTACAGGACTTTTACGAGAACATAGACTACAGGACTTTTACGAGACTATAGATTACAGGACTTTTACGAGATTACAGGACTTTTACGAGATTACAGGACTTTTATGAGACTATAGATTACAGGACTTTTACGAGATTACAGGACTTTTACGAGACTATAGATTACAGGACTTTTACGAGACTATAGATTACAGGACGTTTACAAGACTATAGATTACAGGACTTTTACGAGAACATAGACTACAGGACTTTTACGAGACTATAGATTACAGGACTTTTACGAGATTACAGGACTTTTACGAGATTACAGGACTTTTATGAGACTATAGATTACAGGACTTTTACGAGATTACAGGACTTTTACGAGACTATAGATTACAGGACGTTTACAAGACTATAGATTACAGGACGTTTACAAGACTATAGATTACAGGACTTTTACGAGAACATAGATTACAGGACTTTTACAAGACTATAGATTACAGGACGTTTACAAGACTATAGATTACAGGACTTTTACGAGAATATAGATTACAGGACTTTTACGAGACTATAGATTACAGGACTTTTACAAGACTATAGATTACAGGACTTTTACGAGAACATAGATTACAGGACTTTTACAAGACTATAGATTACAGGACGTTTACAAGACTATAGATTACAGGACTTTTGGTGTTGGTTTTGTTGTTGGGTTTACAAGACTATAGATTACAGGACTTTTACGAGAACATAGATTACAGGACTTTTACAAGACAATAGATTACAGGATTTGTGTTGGATTTTACAAGACAATAGATTACAGGAATTTTACAAGACTATAGATCACAGGACTTTTACAAGACTATAGATTACATGATTTTTACGAGACAATAGATTACAGGACTTTTAGTACTATAATCTCTAACCCCACAGCTACAGACATTCTATAACCCTTTAGTACTATAATCTCTAACCCCACAGCTACATACATTCTATAACCCTTTAGTACTATAATCTCTAACCCCACAGCTACAGACATTCTATAACCCTTTAGTACTATAATCTCTAACCCCACAGCTACCCTTTAGTACTATAATCTCTAACCCCACAGCTACAGACATTCTATAACCTTTAGTACTATAATCTCTAACCACAGCTACAGACATTCTATAACCCTTTAGTACTATAATCTCTAACCCCACAGCTAGATACATTCTATAACCCTTTAGTACTATAATCTCTAACCCCACAGCTACAGACATTCTATAACCCTTTAGTACTATAATCTCTAACCCCACAGCTACAGACATTCTATAACCCTTTAGTACTATAATATCTAAGCCCACAGCTAGACATTCTATAACCATTTAACACTATAATCTCTAACCCCACAGCTACAGACATTCTATATTCATTTAGTACTATAATATCTAAGCCCACAGCTACAGACATTCTATAACCATTTAGCACTATAATCTCTAACCCCACAGCTACAGACATTATATAACCATTTAGCACTATAATCTCTAACCCCACAGCTACAGACATTCTATAACCCTTTAGTACTATAATCTCTAACCCCACATCTACAGACATTCTATAACCCATTAGTACTATAATCTCTAATCCCACAGCTACAGACATTCTATAACCCTTTAGTACTATAATCTCTAACCCCACAGCTACAGACATTCTATAACCCTTTAGTACTATAATCTCTAACCCCACAGCTACATACATTATATAACCCTTTACTACTATAATCTCTAACCCCACAGCTACAGACATTATATAACCATTTAGCACTACAATCTCTAACCCCACAGCTACATACATTATATAACCCTTTAGTACTATAATCTCTAACCCCACAGCTACAGACATTCTATAACCCTTTAGTACTATAATCTTAACCCCACAGCTACAGACATTCTATAACCCTTTAGTACTATAATCTCTAACCCCACAGCTACAGACATTCTATAACCCTTTAGTACTATAATCTCTAACCCCACAGCTACAGACATTCTATAACCCTTTAGTACTATAATCTCTAACCCCACAGCTACAGACATTCTATAACCCTTTAGTACTATAATCTCTAACCCCACAGCTACAGACATTCTATAACCCTTTAGTACTATAATCTCTAACCCCACAGCTACAGACATTCTATAACCCTTTAGTACTATAATCTCTAACCCCACAGCTAGATACATTCTATAACCCTTTAGTACTATAATCTCTAACCCCACAGCTACAGACATTCTATAACCCTTTAGTACTATAATCTCTAACCCCACAGCTACAGACATTCTATAACCCTTTAGTACTATAATATCTAAGCCCACAGCTAGACATTCTATAACCATTTAACACTATAATCTCTAACCCCACAGCTACAGACATTCTATATTCCTTTAGTACTATAATATCTAAGCCCACAGCTACAGACATTCTATAACCCTTTAGTACTATAATCTCTAACCCCACAGCTACATACATTCTATAACCCTTTAGTACTATAATCTCTAACCCCACAGCTACAGACATTCTATAACCCTTTAGTACTATAATCTCTAACCCAACAGCTACAGAGTCTATAACCCTTTAGTACTATAAGCTCTAACCCCACAGCTACATACATTATATAACCCTTTAGTACTATAATCTCTAACCCCACAGCTACAGACATTCTATAACCCTTTAGTACTATAATCTCTAACCCCACAGCTACAGACATTATATAACCCTTTAGTACTATAATCTCTAACCCCACAGCTACAGACATTCTATAACCCTTTAGTACTATAATCTCTAACCCCACAGCTACAGACATTCTATAACCCTTTAGTACTATAATCTCTAACCCCACAGCTACAGACATTCTATAACCCTTTAGTACTATAATCTCTAACCCCACAGCTACAGACTCTATAACCCTTTAGTACTATAATCTCTAACCCCACAGCTACATACATTCTATAACCCTTTAGTACTATAATCTCTAACCCCACAGCTACAGACATTCTATAACCCTTTAGTACTATAATCTCTAACCCCACAGCTACAGACATTCTATAACCCTTTAGTACTATAATCTCTAACCCCACAGCTACAGACATTCTATAACCCTTTAGTACTATAATCTCTAACCCCACAGCTACAGACATTCTATAACCCTTTAGTACTATAATCTCTAACCCCACAGCTACAGACATTCTATAACCCTTTAGTACTATAATCTCTAACCCCACAGCTACAGACATTCTATAACCCTTTAGTACTATAATCTCTAACCCCACAGCTACAGACATTATATAACCCTTTAGTACTATAATCTCTAACCCCACAGCTACAGACATTCTATAACCCTTTAGTACTATAATCTCTAACCCCACAGCTACAGACATTCTATAACCCTTTAGTACTATAATCTCTAACCCCACAGCTACAGACATTCTATAACCCTTTAGTACTATAATCTCTAACCCCACAGCTACAGACTCTATAACCCTTTAGTACTATAAGCTCTAACCCCACAGCTACATACATTCTATAACCCTTTAGTACTATAATCTCTAACCCCACAGCTACAGACATTCTATAACCCTTTAGTACTATAATCTCTAACCCCACAGCTACAGACATTATATAACCCTTTAGTACTATAATCTCTAACCCCACAGCTACAGACATTCTATAACCCTTTAGTACTATAATCTCTAAGCCCACAGCTACAGACATTCTATAACCCTTTAGTACTATAATCTCTAACCCCACAGCTACAGACATTCTATAACCCTTTAGTACTATAATCTCTAATCCCACAGCTACAGACATTCTATAACCCTTTAGTACTATAATCTCTAACCCCACAGCTACAGACATTCTATAACCCTTTAGTACTATAATCTCTAACCCCACAGCTAGACACATTCTATAACCCTTTAGTACTATAATCTCTAACCCCACAGCTACAGACATTCTATAACCCTTTAGTACTATAATCTCTAACCCCACAGCTACAGACATTCTATAACCATTTAGCACTATAATCTCTAACCCCACAGCTACAGACATTATATAACCATTTAGCACTATAATCTCTAACCCCACAGCTACAGACATTCTATAACCCTTTAGTACTATAATCTCTAACCCCACATCTACAGACATTCTATAACCCATTAGTACTATAATCTCTAATCCCACAGCTACAGACATTCTATAACCCTTTAGTACTATAATCTCTAACCCCACAGCTACAGACATTCTATAACCCTTTAGTACTATAATCTCTAACCCCACAGCTACATACATTATATAACCCTTTACTACTATAATCTCTAACCCCACAGCTACAGACATTATATAACCATTTAGCACTATAATCTCTAACCCCACAGCTACAGACATTCTATAACCTTTAGTACTATAATCTCTAACCCCACAGCTACAGACATTTATAACTTTAGTACTATAATCTTAACCCACAGCTACAACATTCTATAACCCTTTAGTACTATAATCTCTAACCCCACAGCTACAGACATTCTATAACCCTTTAGTACTATAATCTCTAACCCCACAGCTACATACATTCTATAACCCTTTAGTACTATAATCTCTAATCCCACAGCTACAGACATTCTATAACCCTTTAGTACTATAATCTCTAACCCCACAGCTACAGACATTCTATAACCCTTTAGTACTATAATCTCTAACCCCACAGCTACATACATTCTATAACCCTTTAGTACTATAATCTCTAACCCCACAGCTACAGACATTCTATAACCCTTTAGTACTATAATCTCTAACCCCACAGCTACAGACATTCTATAACCCTTTAGTACTATAATCTCTAACCCCACAGCTACAGACATTCTATAACCCTTTAGTACTATAATTCTAACCCACAGCTAGACATTCTATACCTTTAACTATAATCTCTAACCCCACAGCTACAGACATTCTATAACCCTTTAGTACTATAATCTAAGCCCACAGCTAGACATTCTATAACCATTTACACTATAATCTCTAACCCCACAGCTACAGACATTCTATATTCCTTTAGTACTATAATATCTAAGCCCACAGCTACAGACATTCTATAACCCTTTAGTACTATAATCTCTAACCCCACAGCTACATACATTCTATAACCCTTTAGTACTATAATCTCTAACCCCACAGCTACAGACATTCTATAACCCTTTAGTACTATAATCTCTAACCCAACAGCTACAGAGTCTATAACCCTTTAGTACTATAAGCTCTAACCCCACAGCTACATACATTATATAACCCTTTACTACTATAATCTCTAACCCCACAGCTACAGACATTCTATAACCCTTTAGTACTATAATCTCTAACCCCACAGCTACAGACATTCTATAACCCTTTAGCACTATAATCTCTAACCCCACAGCTACAGACATTCTATAACCCTTTAGTACTATAATCTCTAACCCCACAGCTACAGACATTCTATAACCCTTTAGTACTATAATCTCTAACCCCACAGCTAGATACATTCTATAACCCTTTAGTACTATAATCTCTAACCCCACAGCTACAGACATTATATAACCCTTTAGTACTATAATCTCTAACCCCACAGCTACAGACATTCTATAACCCTTTAGTACTATAATATCTAAGCCCACAGCTACAGACATTCTATAACCATTTAACAATATAATCTCTAACCCCACAGCTACAGACATTCTATATTCCTTTAGTACTATAATATCTAAGCCCACAGCTACAGACATTCTATAACCCTTTAGTACTATAATCTCTAACCCCACAGCTACAGACATTCTATAACCCTTTAGTACTATAATCTCTAACCCCACAGCTACAGACATTATATAACCCTTTAGTACTATAATCTCTAACCCCACAGCTAGATACATTCTATAACCCTTTAGTACTATAATCTCTAACCCCACAGCTACAGACATTCTATAACCCTTTAGTACTATAATCTCTAACCCCACAGCTACAGACATTATATAACCATTTAGCACTATAATCTCTAACCCCACAGCTACAGACATTCTATAACCCTTTAGTACTATAATCTCTAACCCCACAGCTACATACATTCTATAACCCTTTAGTACTATAATCTCTAACCCCACAGCTACATACATTCTATAACCCTTTAGTACTATAATCTCTAACCCCACAGCTACAGACATTCTATAACCCTTTAGTACTATAATATCTAAGCCCACAGCTACAGACATTCTATAACCATTTACACTATAATCTCTAACCCCACAGCTACAGACATTCTATAACCCTTTAGTACTATAATATCTAAGCCCACAGCTACAGACATTCTATAACCCTTAGTACTATAATCTCTAACCCCACAGCTACAGACATTCTATAACCCTTTAGTACTATAATCTCTAACCCCACATACAGACATTCTATAACCCTTTAGTACTATAATCTCTAACCCCACAGATACAGACATTCTATAACCATTTAGTACTATAATCTCTAACACCACAGCTACATACATTCTATAACCATTTAGTATTATAATCTCTAACCCCACAGCTACAGACATTCTATAACCCTTTAGTACTATAATCTCTAACCCAACAGCTACAGAGTCTATAACCCTTTAGTACTATAAGCTCTAACCCCACAGCTACATACATTCTATAACCCTTTAGTACTATAATCTCTAACCCCACAGCTACAGACATTCTATAACCCTTTAGTACTATAATCTCTAACCCCACAGCTACAGACATTCTATAACCCTTTAGTACTATAATCTCTAACCCAACAGCTACAGACATTATATAACCATTTAGCACTATAATCTCTAACCCCACAGCTACAGACATTCTATAACCCTTTACTACTATAATCTCTAACCCCACAGCTACAGACATTCTATAACCCTTTAGTACTATAATCTCTAACCCCACAGCTACAGACATTATATAACCATTTAGCACTATAATCTCTAACCCCACAGCTACAGACATTCTATAACCCTTTAGTACTATAATCTCTAACCCCACAGCTACATACATTCTATAACCCTTTAGTACTATAATCTCTAACCCCACAGCTACAGACATTCTATAACCCTTTAGTACTATAATCTCTAACCCCACAGCTACAGAGTCTATAACCCTTTAGTACTATAATCTCTAACCCCACAGCTACATACATTATATAACCCTTTAGTACTATAATCTCTAACCCCACAGCTACAGACATTCTATAACCCTTTAGTACTATAATCTCTAACCCCACAGCTACAGACATTCTATAACCCTTTAGCACTATAATCTCTAACCCCACAGCTACAACAGCTACAGACATCTATAACCCTTTAGTACTATAATCTCTAACCCCACAGCTACAGACATTCTATAACCCTTTAGTACTATAATCTCTAACCACAGCTACAGACATTCTATAACCCTTTAGTACTATAATCTCTAACCCCACAGCTACAGACATTCTATAACCCTTTAGTACTATAATCTCTAATCCCACAGCTACAGACATTCTATAACCCTTTAGTACTATAATCTATAACCCCACAGCTACAGACATTCTATAACCCTTTAGTACTATAATCTCTAACCCCACAGCTAGATACATTCTATAACCCTTTAGTACTATAATCTCTAACCCCACAGCTACAGACATTCTATAACCCTTTAGTACTATAATCTCTAACCCCACAGCTACAGACATTCTATAACCCTTTAGTACTATAATCTCTAACCCCACAGCTACATACATTATATAACCCTTTAGTACTATAATCTCTAACCCCACAGCTACATACATTCTATAACCCTTTAGTACTATAATCTCTAACCCCACAGCTACAGACATTCTATAACCCTTTAGTACTATAATATCTAAGCCCACAGCTACAGACATTCTATAACCATTTAACACTATAATCTCTAACCCCACAGCTACAGACATTCTATATTCCTTTAGTACTATAATATCTAAGCCCACAGCTACAGACATTCTATAACCCTTTAGTACTATAATCTCTAACCCCACAGCTACAGACATTCTATAACCCTTTAGTACTATAATCTCTAACCCCACAGCTACAGACATTCTATAACCCTTTAGTACTATAATCTCTAACCCCACAGCTACAGACATTCTATAACCCTTTAGTACTATAATCTCTAACCCCACAGCTACAGACATTATATAACCATTTAGTACTATAATCTCTAACCCCACAGCTACATACATTCTATAACCCTTTAGTACTATAATCTCTAACCCCACAGCTACAGATCTATAACCCTTTAGTACTATAATCTCTAACCCCACAGCTACAGACATTCTATAACCCTTTAGTACTATAATATCTAAGCCCACAGCTAGACATTCTATAACCATTTAACTTTTGTTTTTTTGTACTATAATATCTAACCACAGCTACAGACATTCTATAACCCTTTACTACTATAATCTCTAACCCCACAGCTACAGACATTCTATAACCCTTTAGTACTATAATCTCTAACCCCACATACAGACATTCTATAACCCTTTAGTACTATAATCTCTAACCCCACAGATACAGACATTCTATAACCATTTAGTACTATAATCTCTAACACCACAGCTACATACATTCTATAACCATTTAACATTATAATCTCTAACCCCACAGCTACAGACATTCTATAACCCTTTAGTACTATAATCTCTAACCCAACAGCTACAGAGTCTATAACCCTTTAGTACTATAAGCTCTAACCCCACAGCTACATACATTCTATAACCCTTTAGTACTATAATCTCTAACCCCACAGCTACAGACATTCTATAACCCTTTACTACTATAATCTCTAACCCCACAGCTACAGACATTCTATAACCCTTTAGTACTATAATCTCTAACCCAACAGCTACAGACATTATATAACCATTTAGCACTATAATCTCTAACCCCACAGCTACAGACATTCTATAACCCTTTACTACTATAATCTCTAACCCCACAGTTACAGACATTCTATAACCCTTTAGTACTATAATCTCTAACCCCACAGCTACAGACATTATATAACCATTTAGCACTATAATCTCTAACCCCACAGCTACAGACATTCTATAACCCTTTAGTACTATAATCTCTAACCCCACAGCTACATACATTCTA
Organism: Archivesica marissinica; assembly: GCA_014843695.1. Classification (NCBI taxonomy): domain Eukaryota; kingdom Metazoa; phylum Mollusca; class Bivalvia; order Venerida; family Vesicomyidae; genus Archivesica; species Archivesica marissinica. The sequence continues at coordinate 95,063,764 of CM026386.1, forward strand.
TAACCATTTATTACTATAATCTCTAACCCCACAGCTACATACATTCTATAACCCTTTAGTACTATAATCTCTAACCCAACAGCTACAGAGTCTATAACCCTTTAGTACTATAAGCTCTAACCCCACAGCTACATACATTATATAACCCTTTAGTACTATAATCTCTAACCCCACAGCTACAGACATTCTATAACCCTTTAGTACTATAATCTCTAACCCCACAGCTACAGACATTATATAACCCTTTAGTACTATAATCTCTAACCCCACAGCTACAGACATTCTATAACCCTTTAGTACTATAATCTCTAACCCCACAGCTACAGACATTCTATAACCCTTTAGTACTATAATCTCTAACCCCACAGCTACAGACATTCTATAACCCTTTAGTACTATAATCTCTAACCCACAGCTACAGTCTATAACCCTTTAGTACTATAAGCTCTAACCCCACAGCTACATACATTATATAACCCTTTAGTACTATAATCTCTAACCCCACAGCTACAGACATTCTATAACCCTTTAGTACTATAATCTCTAACCCCACAGCTACAGACATTCTATAACCCTTTAGTACTATAATCTCTAACCCCACAGCTACAGACATTCTATAACCCTTTAGTACTATAATCTCTAACCCCACAGCTACAGACATTCTATAACCCTTTAGTACTATAATCTCTAACCCCACAGCTACAGACATTCTATAACCCTTTAGTACTATAATCTCTAACCCACAGCTACAGACATTCTATAACCCTTTAGTACTATAATCTCTAACCCCACAGCTACAGACATTCTATAACCCTTTAGTACTATAATCTCTAACCCCACAGCTACAGACATTCTATAACCCTTTAGTACTATAATCTCTAACCCCACAGCTACAGACATTCTATAACCCTTTAGTACTATAATCTCTAACCCCACAGCTACAGACATTATATAACCCTTTAGTACTATAATCTCTAACCCCACAGCTACAGACATTTATAACCTTTAGACTATAATCTCTAACCCCACAGCTACAACATTTTTTTTAGTACTATAATCTCTAACCCCACAGCTACAGACATTATAACCTTTAGTACTATAATCTCTAACCCCACAGCTACAGACATTCTATAACCTTTAGTACTATAATCTCTAACCCCACAGCTACAGACATTCTATAACCCTTTAGTACTATAATCTCTAACCCCACAGCTACAGACATTCTATAACCCTTTAGTACTATAATCTCTAACCCCACAGCTACAGACATTCTATAACCCTTTAGTACTATAATCTCTAACCCCACAGCTACAGACATTCTATAACCCTTTAGTACTATAATCTCTAACCCCACAGCTACATACATTCTATAACCCTTTAGTACTATAATCTCTAACCCCACAGCTACAGACATTCTATAACCCTTTAGTACTATAATCTCTAACCCCACAGCTACAGACATTCTATAACCCTTTAGTACTATAATATCTAAGCCCACAGCTAGACATTCTATAACCATTTAACACTATAATCTCTAACCCCACAGCTACAGACATTCTATATTCCTTTAGTACTATAATATCTAAGCCCACAGCTACAGACATTCTATAACCCTTTAGTACTATAATCTCTAACCCCACAGCTACAGACATTCTATAACCCTTTAGTACTATAATCTCTAACCCCACAGCTACAGACATTCTATAACCCTTTAGTACTATAATCTCTAACCCAACAGCTACAGAGTCTATAACCCTTTAGTACTATAAGCTCTAACCCCACAGCTACATACATTCTATAACCCTTTAGTACTATAATCTCTAACCCCACAGCTACAGACATTCTATAACCCTTTAGTACTATAATCTCTAACCCCACAGCTACAGACATTCTATAACCCTTTAGTACTATAATCTCTAACCCCACAGCTACAGACATTCTATAACCCTTTAGTACTATAATCTCTAACCCCACAGCTACAGACATTCTATAACCCTTTAGTACTATAATCTCTAACCCCACAGCTACAGACATTCTATAACCCTTTAGTACTATAATCTCTAACCCCACAGCTACAGACATTCTATAACCCTTTAGTACTATAATCTCTAACCCCACAGCTACAGACATTCTATAACCCTTTAGTACTATAATCTCTAACCCCACAGCTACAGACATTCTATAACCCTTTAGTACTATAATCTCTAACCCCACAGCTACAGACATTCTATAACCCTTTAGTACTATAATCTCTAACCCCACAGCTACAGACATTCTATAACCCTTTAGTACTATAATCTCTAACCCCACAGCTACAGACATTCTATAACCCTTTAGTACTATAATCTCTAACCCCACAGCTACAGACATTCTATAACCCTTTAGTACTATAATCTCTAACCCCACAGCTAGATACATTCTATAACCCTTTAGTACTATAATCTCTAACCCCACAGCTACAGACATTCTATAACCCTTTAGTACTATAATCTCTAACCCCACAGCTACAGACATTCTATAACCCTTTAGTACTATAATATCTAAGCCCACAGCTACAGACATTCTATAACCATTTAACACTATAATCTCTAACCCCACAGCTACAGACATTCTATAACCCTTTAGTACTATAATATCTAAGCCCACAGCTACAGACATTCTATAACCCTTTAGTACTATAATCTCTAACCCCACAGCTACAGACATTCTATAACCCTTTAGTACTATAATCTCTAACCCCACAGCTACAGACATTCTATAACCCTTTAGTACTATAATCTCTAACCCCACAGCTACAGACATTCTATAACCCTTTAGTACTATAATCTCTAACCCCACAGCTACAACATTCTATAACCTTTAATATAATCTCTAACCCCACAGCTACAGACATTCTATAACCCTTTAGTACTATAATCTCTAACCCAACAGCTACAGATCTATAACCCTTTAGTACTATAATCTCTAACCCCACAGCTACATACATTCTATAACCCTTTAGTACTATAATCTCTAACCCCACAGCTACAGACATTCTATAACCCTTTAGTACTATAATCTCTAACCCCACAGCTACAGACATTCTATAACCCTTTAGTACTATAATCTCTAACCCCACAGCTACAGACATTCTATAACCCTTTAGTACTATAATCTCTAACCCCACAGCTACAGACATTCTATAACCCTTTAGTACTATAATCTCTAACCCCACAGCTACAGACATTCTATAACCCTTTAGTACTATAATCTCTAACCCCACAGCTACAGACATTATATAACCATTTAGCACTATAATCTCTAACCCCACAGCTACAGACATTCTATAACCCTTTAGTACTATAATCTCTAACCCCACAGCTACATACATTCTATAACCCTTTAGTACTATAATCTCTAACCCCACAGCTACAGACATTCTATAACCCTTTAGTACTATAATCTCTAACCCAACAGCTACAGAGTCTATAACCCTTTAGTACTATAAGCTCTAACCCCACAGCTACATACATTATATAACCCTTTACTACTATAATCTCTAACCCCACAGCTACAGACATTCTATAACCCTTTAGTACTATAATCTCTAACCCCACAGCTACAGACATTCTATAACCCTTTAGTACTATAATCTCTAACCCCACAGCTACAGACATTCTATAACCCTTTAGTACTATAATCTCTAACCCCACAGCTACAGACATTCTATAACCCTTTAGTACTATAATCTCTAACCCCACAGCTACAGACATTCTATAACCCTTTAGTACTATAATCTCTAATCCCACAGCTACAGACATTCTATAACCCTTTAGTACTATAATCTCTAACCCCACAGCTACAGACATTCTATAACCCTTTAGTACTATAATCTCTAATCCCACAGCTACAGACATTCTATAACCCTTTAGTACTATAATCTATAACCCCCACAGCTACAGACATTCTATAACCCTTTAGTACTATAATCTCTAACCCCACAGCTACATACATTCTATAACCCTTTAGTACTATAATCTCTAACCCCACAGCTACAGACATTCTATAACCCTTTAGTACTATAATCTCTAACCCCACAGCTACAGACATTCTATAACCCTTTAGTACTATAATCTCTAACCCCACAGCTACAGACATTCTATAACCCTTTAGTACTATAATCTCTAACCCCACAGCTACAGACATTCTATAACCCTTTAGTACTATAATCTCTAACCCCACAGCTACAGACATTCTATAACCCTTTAGTACTATAATCTCTAACCCCACAGCTACAGACATTCTATAACCCTTTAGTACTATAATCTCTAACCCAACAGCTACAGAGTCTATAACCCTTTAGTACTATAAGCTCTAACCCCACAGCTACATACATTATATAACCCTTTAGTACTATAATCTCTAACCCCACAGCTACAGACATTCTATAACCCTTTAGTACTATAATCTCTAACCCCACAGCTACAGACATTCTATAACCCTTTAGTACTATAATCTCTAACCCCACAGCTACAGACATTCTATAACCCTTTAGTACTATAATCTCTAACCCCACAGCTACAGACATTCTATAACCCTTTAGTACTATAATCTCTAACCCCACAGCTACAGACATTCTATAACCCTTTAGTACTATAATCTCTAACCCAACAGCTACAGAGTCTATAACCCTTTAGTACTATAAGCTCTAACCCCACAGCTACATACATTATATAACCCTTTACTACTATAATCTCTAACCCCACAGCTACAGACATTATATAACCAGTTAGCACTATAATCTCTAACCCCACAGCTACAGACATTCTATAACCCTTTAGTACTATAATCTCTAACCCCACAGCTACATACATTATATAACCCTTTAGTACTATAATCTCTAACCCCACAGCTACAGACATTATATAATCCTTTAGCACTATAATCTCTAACCCCACAGCTACAGACATTCTATAACCCTTTAGTACTATAATCTCTAACCCCACAGCTACAGACATGCTATAACCCTTTAGTACTATAATCTCTAACCCCACAGCTACATACATTCTATAACCCTTTAGTACTATAATCTCTAATCCCACAGCTACAGACATTCTATAACCCTTTAGTACTATAATCTATAACCCCCACAGCTACAGACATTCTATAACCCTTTAGTACTATAATCTCTAACCCCACAGCTAGATACATTCTATAACCCTTTAGTACTATAATCTCTAACCCCACAGCTACAGACATTCTATAACCCTTTAGTACTATAATCTCTAACCCCACAGCTACAGACATTCTATAACCCTTTAGTACTATAATATCTAAGCCCACAGCTACAGACATTCTATAACCATTTAACACTATAATCTCTAACCCCACAGCTACAGATATTCTATATTCCTTTAGTACTATAATATCTAAGCCCACAGCTACAGACATTCTATAACCCTTTAGTACTATAATCTCTAACCCCACAGCTACAGACAGACTTATATAACCCTTTAGTACTATAATCTCTAACCCCACAGCTACAGACATTCTATAACCCTTTACTACTATAATCTCTAACCCCACAGCTACAGACATTCTATAACCCTTTAGTACTATAATCTCTAACCCCACATACAGACATTCTATAACCCTTTAGTACTATAATCTCTAACCCCACAGATACAGACATTCTATAACCATTTAGTACTATAATCTCTAACACCACAGCTACATACATTCTATAACCATTTAACATTATAATCTCTAACCCCACAGCTACAGACATTCTATAACCCTTTAGTACTATAATCTCTAACCCAACAGCTACAGAGTCTATAACCCTTTAGTACTATAAGCTCTAACCCCACAGCTACATACATTCTATAACCCTTTAGTACTATAATCTCTAACCCCACAGCTACAGACATTCTATAACCCTTTACTACTATAATCTCTAACCCCACAGCTACAGACATTCTATAACCCTTTAGTACTATAATCTCTAACCCAACAGCTACAGACATTATATAACCATTTAGCACTATAATCTCTAACCCCACAGCTACAGACATTCTATAACCCTTTACTACTATAATCTCTAACCCCACAGTTACAGACATTCTATAACCCTTTAGTACTATAATCTCTAACCCCACAGCTACAGACATTATATAACCATTTAGCACTATAATCTCTAACCCCACATCTACAGACATTCTATAACCCTTTAGTACTATAATCTCTAACCCCACAGCTACATACATTATATAACCATTTATTACTATAATCTCTAACCCCACAGCTACATACATTCTATAAACCTTTAGTACTATAATCTCTAACCCAACAGCTACAGAGTCTATAACCCTTTAGTACTATAAGCTCTAACCCCACAGCTACATACATTATATAACCCTTTAGTACTATAATCTCTAACCCCACAGCTACAGAGTCTATAACCCTTTAGTACTATAATCTCTAACCCCACAGCTACAGACATTATATAACCCTTTAGTACTATAATCTCTAACCCCACAACTACAGACATTCTATAACCCTTTAGTAATATAATCTCTAACCCCACAGCTACAGACATTCTATAACCCTTTAGTACTATAATCTCTAACCCAACAGCTACAGTCTATAACCCTTTAGTACTATAAGCTCTAACCCCACAGCTACATACATTCTATAACCCTTTAGTACTATAATCTCTAACCCCACAGCTACAGAGTATATAACCCTTTAGTACTATAATCTCTAACCCCACAGCTACAGACATTATATAACCCTTTAGTACTATAATCTCTAACCCCACAGCTACAGACATTCTATAACCCTTTAGTACTATAATCTCTAACCCCACAGCTACAGACATTCTATAACCCTTTAGTACTATAATCTCTAACCCCACAGCTACAGACATTCTATAACCCTTTAGTACTATAATGTCTAACCCCACAGCTACAGACATTCTATAACCCTTTAGTACTATAAGCTCTAACCCCACAGCTACAGACATTCTATAACCCTTTAGTACTATAATCTCTAACCCCACATACAGACATTCTATAACCCTTTAGTACTATAATCTCTAACCCCACAGCTAGAAAATCAAATTAATGAATTAACGCCTGCTACAATAATGTTTTAGTCTTTATTTTACCCAGCATGCAAAGAGTTAAGCCAGATACTATAGGGTTCCCGCCATTTGCGCCATGTTTGGGAACTATATGGCCAAGATTTTCAAATTGGTTCTAGTTTTTTTCGATTGGCAACAGAAGTGGCGCAGACAAAATTTCAGAAAGAGTGAACCCTGTGCAGCTACAGTACCTGTTCCATAAGGGCGTTCTGCCAGATCCTGAAGAGCATCATGAACGCCTTGTCTCGTGAAGTATACGATGTAAAGAAGTACTTCTCCTTGTCTGTTGTAACCTGGAGAGCATTTGGAATAACTCTTGCCGTCTTCTCTTTCGTGATAGCCTGAATATCTTTGGTTGGTATTGTCACCTGAATATTACATTTATACTGTGAATATCTTTGGTTGGTATTGTCACCTGAATATTACATTTATACTGTGAATATCTTTGGTTGGTATTGTCACCTGAATATTACATTTATACTGTGAATATCTTTGGTTGGTATTGTCACCTGAATATTACATTTATACTGTGAATATCTTTGGTTGGTATTGTCACCTGAATATTACATTTATACTGTGAATATCTTTGGTTGGTATTGTCACCTGAATATTACATTTATACTGTGAATATCTTTGGTTGGTATTGTCACCTGAATATTACATTTATACTGTGTATCTTTGGTTATCGTCACCTGAATATTACATTTATACTGTGAATATCTTTGGTTATCGTCACCTGAATATTACATTTATGTCTGTGTGCAATGGAAGAAGATTGCACTGTTTTACAGGTGATTATAAAACTAAATGATTGGATTGCAGATGTCTGTGTGCAATGGAAGAAGATTGCACTGTTTTACAGGTAAATATAAAACTAAATGATTGGATTGCAGATGTCTGTGTGCAATGGAAGAAGATTGCACTGTTTTACAGGTGATTATAAAACTAAATGACTGGATTGCAGATGTATGTGTGCAATGGAAGAAGATTGCACTGTTTTACAGGTGATTATAAAACTAAATGACTGGATTGCAGATGTCTGTGTGCAATGGAAGAAGATTGCACTGTTTTACAGGTGATTATAAAACTAAATGACTGGATTGCAGATGTCTGTGTGCAATGGAAGAAGATTGCACTGTTTTACAGGTGATTATAAAACTAAATGATTGGATTGCAGATGTCTGTGTGCAATGGAAGAAGATTGCACTGTTTTACAGGTGATTATAAAACTAAATGACTGGATTGCAGATGTCTGTGTGCAATGGAAGAAGATTGCACTGTTTTACAGGTGATTATAAAACTAAATGACTGGATTGCAGATGTCTGTGTGCAATGGAAGAAGATTATTTAATTCACATAGATGTGTTGCAGCTAACTCTTCTGTTTCCCGAAATAACATGAAATATGTGGACAAATCTACAGTTATTTAACCCATTCAACACCAAGTAACTGACATGGACTGGTGCATAATATTTTTAGACAAATAAATTAATAAGAAAACTACATCTAGACCCAGTTCATTTTCATTATCAAAATTGTTAATTTTGTCTAAAAATAGTGATATTACTGGCAAAACGTGCAGATCCTGATGAGACGGCGAGTCACAAGCTGGCTCATCTGGATCTACACTTTTTGCAAGCCTATTTAGGTCTGTAGTGTTGAAAGGGTTAATTCAGACCAAAGTCGTGAAATTGAAGCAGCTTGCGCATACTTCATTCATTGTGTCGATATTCTTGAAATTGTGTAAAAAAAACTGTCAAAAAGTAGATGGCACCCGTCATTAACACATAGATAAACCCATTGATAAACACATAAACACAGATAAACCTATAGATAAACCCATTGATAAACCCATAAACACAGATAAACATATAGATAAACCCATAGATAAACCCATTGATAAAAACATAAACACAGATAAACCTATAGATAAACCCATTGATAAACACATAAACACAGATAAACATATAGATAAACCCATTGATAAATACATAAACACAGATAAACCTATAGATAAACCCATTGATAAACACATAAACACAGATAAACATATAGATACACCCATTGATAAACACATAAACACAGATAAACCTATAGATAAACCCATTGATAAACCCATAAACACAGATAAACATATAGATAAACCCATTGATAAACACATAAACACAGATAAACCTATAGATAAACCCATTGATAAACACATAAACACAGATAAACCTATAGATAAACCCATTGATAAACCCATAAACACAGATAAACATATAGATAAACCCATTGATAAACACATAAACACAGATAAACCTATAGATAAACCCATTGATAAACACATAAACACAGATAAACCTATAGATAAACCCATTGATAAACCCATAAACACAGATAAACATATAGATAAACCCATTGATAAACACATAAACACAGATAAACCTATAGATAAACCCATTGATAAACACATAAACACAGATAAACCTATAGATAAACCCATTGATAAACCCATAAACACAGATAAACATATAGATAAACCCATTGATAAACACATAAACACAGATAAACCTATAGATAAACCCATTGATAAACACAGATAAACATATAGATAAACCCATTGTAAACCCATAAACACAGATAAACATATAGATAAACCCATTGATAACACAGATAAACATATAGATAAACCCATTGAAAACACACAGATAAACATATAGATAAACCCATGATAAACACATAAACACAGATAAAACATAGATAAACCCATGATAAACACATAAACACAGATAAACATATAGATAAACCCATTGATAAACACATAAACACAGATAAACATATAGATAAACCCATTGATAAACACATAAACACAGATAAACCTATAGATAAACCCATTGATAAACACATAACACAGATAAACATATAGATAAACCCATTGATAAACCCATTGATAAACACAGATAAACACATAGATAAACCCATTGATAAACACAGAAAAACA
>CM026386.1:95074869-95101079 GCA_014843695.1 Archivesica marissinica
GGCAGAGTGCTCACTCACAGCCTCATTTCCTGGCAGAGTGCTCACTCACATCCTCATTTCCTGGCAGAGTGCTCACTCACAGCCTCATTTCCTGGCAGAGTGCTCACTCACAGCCTCATTTCCTGGCAGAGTGCTCACTCACAGCCTCATTTCCTGGCAGAGTGCTCACTCACATCCTCATTTCCTGGCAGAGTGCTCACTCACAGCCTCATTTCCTGGCAGAGTGCTCACTCACAGCCTCATTTCCTGGCAGAGTGCTCACTCACAGCCTCATTTCCTGGCAGAGTGCTCACTCACATCCTCATTTCCTGGCAGAGTGCTCACTCACAGCCTCATTTCCTGGCAGAGTGCTCACTCACAGCCTCATTTCCTGGCAGAGTGCTCACTCACAGCCTCATTTCCTGGCAGAGTGCTCACTCACATCCTCATTTCCTGGCAGAGTGCTCACTCACAGCCTCATTTCCTGGCAGAGTGCTCACTCACAGCCTCATTTCCTGACAGAGTGCTCACTCACAGCCTCATTGCAGAGTGCTCACTCACAGCCTCATTTCCTGGCAGAGTGCTCACTCACAGCCTCATTTCCTGGCAGAGTGCTCACTCACAGCCTCATTTCCTGCAGAGTGCTCACTCACAGCCTCATTTCCTGACAGAGTGCTCACTCACAGCCTCATTTCCTGGCAGAGTGCTCACTCACATCCTCATTTCCTGGCAGAGTGCTCACTCACAGCCTCATTTCCTGGCAGAGTGCTCACTCACAGCCTCATTTCCTGGCAGAGTGCTCACTCACATCCTCATTTCCTGGCAGAGTGCTCACTCACAGCCTCATTTCCTGGCAGAGTGCTCACTCACAGCCTCATTTCCTGGCAGAGTGCTCACTCACAGCCTCATTTCTGGCAGAGTGCTCACTCACAGCCTCATTTCCTGACAGAGTGCTCACTCACATCCTCATTTCCTGACAGAGTGCTCACTCACATCCTCATTTCCTGGCAGAGTGCTCACTCACAGCCTCATTTCCTGACAGAGTGCTCACTCACATCCTCATTTCCTGGCAGAGTGCTCACTCACAGCCTCATTTCCTGGCAGAGTGCTCACTCACATCCTCATTTTAAATAAAAAAAACTTACCTCATCTGTCAGAGAAACCTTTCAACTGCCAAAAAATACCAGAATACTTAAGAGGTCATGTATCATCTAAGAAATATTTGTTTGTTTACACACTGAAAATGTCACACGTGACACCAAAATGACGTCACATTTTATGTATGCATCAAATTATATTATATTATATTATTATGGCATATCTCTTAAAGTCCTATTTTCAGGAAACAGTTCTATAAAAGCTATTCTTAGCTTCCTACTTGATCCTTTGCATTATGGAAATCCAATTTTGTTTATGAAAATTCTACCAAAATGTCACAAATAAAACACAAAAATTAAATTAAAATACAAACTGGGCCACACACAAGTCAGATCTTGCCAAACTAGGCAAAAGAATTGGATCCCTTTCTTTCAGCTATTAATATCTGAACATTGAACAGAGAGATTCCTGATTTAACAAGGATATAGGGGGCAGTAAACACGGATCCAGATGCTAATATACAACACATTGAACAGCCAGATCCATGTAAACATGGACCCAGATGGTAATATACAACACATTGAACAGCCAGATTCATGTAAACATGGACCCAGATGGTAATATACAACACGAACAGCGAGATTCATGTAAACATGGATCCAGATGGTAATATACAACACATTGAACAGCGAGATTCCTGCTTTAACAAGGATACAGGGGGCAGTAAACATAGACCGAGATGCTAATATACAACACATTGAACAGCCAGATTCCTGCTTTAACAAGGATACAGGGGGCAGTAAACATGGACCGAGATGCTAATATACAACACATTGAACAGCCAGATTCCTGCTTTAACAAGGATACAGGGGGCAGTAAACATGGACCGAGATGCTAATATACAACACATTGAACAGCCAGATTCCTGCTTTAACAAGGATACAGGGGGCAGTAAACATGGACCGAGATGCTAATATACAACACATTGAACAGCGAGATTCATGTAAACATGGATCCAGATGGTAATATACAACACATTGAACAGCCAGATTCCTGTAAACATGGATCCAGATGGTAATATACAACACATTGAACAGCCAGATTCCTGTAAACATGGATCCAGATGCTAATATACAACACATTGAACAGCGAGATTCCTGCTTTAACAAGGATACAGGGGGCAGTAAACATGGACCGAGATGCTAATATACAACACATTGAACAGCCAGATTCCTGCTTTAACAAGGATACAGGGGGCAGTAAACATGGACCAAGATGCTAATATACAATACATTGAACAGCCAGATTCCTGCTTTAACAAGGATACAGGGGGCAGTAAACATGGACCGAGATGCTAATATACAACACATTGAACAGCCAGATTCATGTAAACATGGATCCAGATGGTAATATACAACACATTGAACAGCGAGATTCCTGCTTTAACAAGGATACAGGGGGCAGTAAACATGGACCGAGATGCTAATATACAACACATTGAACAGCCAGATTCATGTAAACATGGATCCAGATGGTAATATACAACACATTGAACAGCGAGATTCCTGCTTTAACAAGGATACAGGGGGCAGTAAACATGGACCGAGATGCTAATATACAACACATTGAACAGCCAGATTCCTGCTTTAACAAGGATACAGGGGGCAGTAAACATGGACCGAGATGCTAATATACAACACATTGAACAGCCAGATTCCTGCTTTAACAAGGATACAGGGGGCAGTAAACATGGACCGAGATGCTAATATACAACACATTGAACAGCCAGATTCCTGCTTTAACAAGGATACAGGGGGCAGTAAACATGGACCGAGATGCTAATATACAACACATTGAACAGCGAGATTCATGTAAACATGGATCCAGATGGTAATATACAACACATTGAACAGCCAGATTCCTGTAAACATGGATCCAGATGGTAATATACAACACATTGAACAGCCAGATTCCTGTAAACATGGATCCAGATGCTAATATACAACACATTGAACAGCGAGATTCCTGCTTTAACAAGGATACAGGGGGCAGTAAACATGGACCGAGATGCTAATATACAACACATTGAACAGCCAGATTCCTGCTTTAACAAGGATACAGGGGGCAGTAAACATGGACCAAGATGCTAATATACAACACATTGAACAGCCAGATTCCTGCTTTAACAAGGATACAGGGGGCAGTAAACATGGACCGAGATGCTAATATACAACACATTGAACAGCCAGATTCATGTAAACATGGATCCAGATGGTAATATACAACACATTGAACAGCGAGATTCCTGCTTTAACAAGGATACAGGGGGCAGTAAACATGGACCGAGATGCTAATATACAACACATTGAACAGCGAGATTCATGTAAACATGGATCCAGATGGTAATATACAACACATTGAACAGCGAGATTCCTGCTTTAACAAGGATACAGGGGGCAGTAAACATGGACCGAGATGCTAATATACAACACATTGAACAGCGAGATTCATGTAAACATGGATCCAGATGGTAATATACAACACATTGAACAGCGAGATTCATGTAAACATGGATCCAGATGGTAATATACAACACATTGAACAGCGAGATTCATGTAAACATGGATCCAGATGGTAATATACAACACATTGAACAGCGAGATTCATGTAAACATGGATCCAGATGGTAATATACAACACATTGAACAGCCAGATTCCTGTAAACATGGATCCAGATGGTAATATACAACACATTGAACAGCGAGATTCATGTAAACATGGATCCAGATGGTAATATACAACACATTGAACAGCCAGATTCCTGTAAACATGGATCCAGATGGTAATATACAACACATTGAACAGCCAGATTCCTGTAAACATGGATCCAGATGGTAATATACAACACATTGAACAGCCAGATTCCTGTAAACATGGATCCAGATGGTAATATACAACACATTGAACAGCCAGATTCCTGTAAACATGGATCCAGATGGTAATATACAACACATTGAACAGCGAGATTCATGTAAACATGGATCCAGATGGTAATATACAACACATTGAACAGCGAGATTCATGTAAACATGGATCCAGATGGTAATATACAACACATTGAACAGCGAGATTCATGCTTTAACAAGGATACAGGGGGCAGTAAACATGGATCCAGATGCTAATATACAACATTAGGTGCATTAATCGGTTATAAATCTTTAGTTTGACTAAACAAAACATGTTAACAAGTTTCTCATCAGAACGTACTGTGATTCAATTTAAGTTGCAGACTATTTATACCCTATTATAAGTTTCTCGCCATCATTCCAGATTTGATGGAAACAAAGAGAATTGTGGGATAGATTTATCAGCAAACTTGTTTGTTTTCCTTTGAATCCATGTTAATATACAACATACTGCACATTTCAGATATACATGTACTGGGTCATGTGATACACATTCCTACGTCCAATACTAAACATCTACACGATTCACTGCAGCAGAAGGTCTTTCATATATACATTATAACACTTTCCCCTATAATTTTATTTTGTCTCTATCACATTATTGTGTGCATACCAAGGTATCATATCCAATAATTGTGTGCATGAATAATTTTATGAAGGTAGCAACATTGAGAAAATGTTTTATCGTATTTTGAGATGCACTTTAAAATAAAACCATACAAGAAATTCATCGAATTGATATCTCGCACATAAACATTGAATTGATATATCCTACATAAACATTGAATTGATATCTCCTACATAAACATTGAATTGATATCTTCTACATAAACGTTGAATTGATATCTCCTACATAAACGTTGAATTGATATCTCCTACATAAACGTTGAATTGATATATCCTACATAAACATTGAATTGATATCTCCTACATAAACATTGAATTGATATCTCCTACATAAACGTTGAATTGATATCTCCTACATAAACATTGAATTGATATCTCCTACATAAACGTTGAATTGATATCTTCTACATAAACGTTGAATTGATATCTCCTACATAACATTGAATTGATATCTCCTACATGAACGTTGAATTGATATCTCCTTTATAAACATTGAATTGGTATCTCCTACATAAACATTGAATTGATATCTCCTACATAAACATTGAATTGATATCTCCTACATAAACGTTGAATCGATATATCCTACATAAATGTTGAATTGATATCTCCTACATAAATGTTGAATTGATATCTCCTACATAAACGTTGAATTGATATCTTCTACATAAACGTTGAATTGATATCTCCTACATAAACGTTGAATTGATATCTTCTACATAAACGTTGAATTGATATCTTCTACATAAATGTTGAATTGATATCTCCTACATAAACGTTGAATTGATATCTCTACATAAACGTTGAATTGCTATCTCCTACATAAACGTTGAATTGATATCTTCTACATAAACGTTGAATTGATATCTTCTACATAAACGTTGAATTGATATCGTCTACATAAACGTTGAATTGATATCTCCTTCATAAACGTTGAATTGATATCTCCTACATAAACGTTGAATTGATATCTTCTACATAAACGTTGAATTGATATCTCCTACATAAACATTGAATTGATATCTCCTACATAAACATTGAATTGATATCTCCTACATAAACATTGAATTGATATATCCTACATAAACGTTGAATTGATATCTCCTACATAAACGTTGAATTGATATCTCCTACATAAACATTGAATTGATATCTCCTACATAAACGTTGAATTGATATCTTCTACATAAACGTTGAATTGATATCTCCTACATAACATTGAATTGATATCTCCTACATAAACGTTGAATTGATATCTCCTTTATAAACATTGAATTGGTATCTCCTACATAAACATTGAATTGATATCTCCTACATAAACATTGAATTGATATCTCCTACATAAACGTTGAATTGATATATCCTACATAAATGTTGAATTGATATCTCCTACATAAATGTTGAATTGATATCTCCTACATAAACATTGAATTGATATCTTCTACATAAACGTTGAATTGATATCTTCTACATAAACGTTGAATTGATATCTCCTACATAAACGTTGAATTGATATCTCCTACATAAACGTTGAATTGATATCTTCTACATAAACATTGAATTGATATCTCCTACATAAACGTTGAATTGATATCTCCTACATAAACGTTGAATTGCTATATCCTACATAAACGTTGAATTGATATCTTCTACATAAACGTTGAATTGATATCTTCTACATAAACGTTGAATTGATATCATCTACATAAATGTTGAATTGATATCTCCTACATAAACGTTGAATTGATATCTCCTACATAAACGTTGAATTGATATCTCCTACATAAACGTTGAATTGATATCTTCTACATAAACGTTGAATTGCTATCTCCTACATAAACGTTGAATTGGTATCTCCTACATAAACATTGAATTGATATCTTCTACATAAACGCTGAATTGATATCTCCTTTATAACGTTGAATTGATATCTCCTACATAAACGTTGAATTGATATCTCCTACATAAACATTGAATTGATATCTCCTACATAAACGTTGAATTGATATCTCCTACATAAACGTTGAATTGATATCTCCTTTATAAACGTTGAATTGATATCTCCTACATAAACGTTGAATTGATATCTCCTACATAAACGTTGAATTGATATCTCCTATATAAACATTGAATTGATATCTCCTACATAAACTCAATATTAAGCCATAGTTGAATAACACAAATACTACATTCATGTTACATACAAGCTGTTACACGGGTGTTATATAAATAGCAGACCATACCATATAACAATAGACTACACTGTCCTGGCTACACTTTCTATGGTTGAAATAAGAAGTGGGTAAGCAACATGTTCAAGATCGGGGGGGATAAGTGTCTCTTACAGTAAATCTGTTTAATTAGAATGTATTGCTCTGCACCTACAACAGACTGGTGATGCTGTACAAGATAGCAGGGGGATGGTGCCGGCAGTCGATCCTGAACATTACCTGACAAAACACCACGATAAGCGAGCTGTGAAGCAAAACAATTCAAAGACTTTGGTTCAGTAAATATCGTTGATTGAAGAGTATCGAAAAATTCACGATTGTACACTATTCAATTTGCTCACACAGAACAGTTCAAATATTCATATTTTGTGAAAACACTCAAAGATTGGAACCACCTGGATGATTGTATAGTGCACGCAAAGAGAGTAGTGCCTTCAGATCAGCCCTCCCACAGTGCGATTAAGACTCTCTCTCCCGTAGCATCTATACCAGTAATGGTCATGCTACGTAATTCAACAGATACAGATTGCACTGTGGGATAAGCGAATTAAAGTTTGAGGACTGTTTTACACTCTCCAATGGTTGACACAATTGATATTATGAATTTGATCTTGTCTACTGTAACCTTGACCTCCCTCATGACACATATGTTGTCTACAAGAGGTGCATCAAATGGTCTATTGATGTGTTTGTCACCTTTACTATCAGTCACCACCACTGACTAGCATTGGTGAAAGCAGATTGCATAAAGAGCATAGCCTCTCAGTAGACATCAATGATATTGTGTCTGATCTACAAAAGGGATTAAGTGCTCTCTATGCCGACCACTCTGGTACAAAGAAGAAGATGCCAACATAAAGAATATAACAAGCGGTCAACAAGATGACAGTATCAGCAGGAATGGTGTGTCACGAACAACAAGATGACAGTATCAGCAGGAATGGTGTGTCACGAACAACAAGATGACAGCATCAGCAGGAATGGTGTGTCACGAACAACAAGATGACAGTATCAGCAGGAATGGTGTGTCATGAACAACAAGATGACAGTATCAGCAGGAATGGTGTGTCATGAACAACAAGATGACAGTATCAGCAGGAATGGTGTGTCATGAACAACAAGATGACAGTATCAGCAGGAATGGTGTGTCACGAACAACAAGATGACAGTATCAGCAGGAATGGTGTGTCACGAACAACAAGATGACAGTATCAGCAGGAATGGTGTGTCACGAACAACAAGATGACAGTATCAGCAGGAATGGTGTGTCACGAACAACAAGATGACAGTATCAGCAGGAATGGTGTGTCATGAACAACAAGATGACAGTATCAGCAGGAATGGTGTGTCACGAACAACAAGATGACAGTATCAGCAGGAATGGTGTGTCACGAACAACAAGATGACAGTATCAGCAGGAATGGTGTGTCACGAACAACAAGATGACAGTATCAGCAGGAATGGTGTGTCATGAACAACAAGATGACAGTATCAGCAGGAATGGTGTGTCACGAACAACAAGATGACAGTATCAGCAGGAATGGTGTGTCATGAACAACAAGATGACAGTATCAGCAGGAATGGTGTGTCACGAACAACAAGATGACAGTATCAGCAGGAATGGTGTGTCATGAACAACAAGATGACAGTATCAGCAGGAATGGTGTGTCACGAACAACAAGATGACAGTATCAGCAGGAATGGTGTGTCACGAACAACAAGATGACAGTATCAGCAGGAATGGTGTGTCACGAACAACAAGATGACAGTATCAGCAGGAATGGTGTGTCACGAACAACAAGATGACAGTATCAGCAGGAATGGTGTGTCATGAACAACAAGATGACAGTATCAGCAGGAATGGTGTGTCATGAACAACAAGATGACAGTATCAGCAGGAATGGTGTGTCACGAACAACAAGATGACAGTATCAGCAGGAATGGTGTGTCATGAACAACAAGATGACAGTATCAGCAGGAATGGTGTGTCACGAACAACAAGATGACAGCATCAGCAGGAATGGTGTGTCACGAACAACAAGATGACAGTATCAGCAGGAATGGTGTGTCATGAACAACAAGATGACAGTATCAGCAGGAATGGTGTGTCACGAACAACAAGATGACAGTATCAGCAGGAATGGTGTGTCATGAACAACAAGATGACAGTATCAGCAGGAATGGTGTGTCACGAACAACAAGATGACAGTATCAGCAGGAATGGTGTGTCACGAACAACAAGATGACAGTATCAGCAGGAATGGTGTGTCATGAACAACAAGATGACAGTATCAGCAGGAATGGTGTGTCACGAACAACAAGATGACAGTATCAGCAGGAATGGTGTATCACAAACAACAAGATGACAGCATCAGCAGGAATGGTGTGTCACGAACAACACGATGACAGTATCAGCAGGAATGGTGTGTCACGATCAACAAGGAGAAATTGTCCATCACACTGTTCAATTTTTCATCAAAGCAGAAGGCTGGTACTACAATGATGGACAATAATCAACTGACCGAAGGCAATGAGGTCGCATATATGGGGCGACATTTGAAAGGAGAATCTCTCGGAAGGCCCAGATCACAAGAGCAGAACGGATGGTCCGACAGATCACAAGAGCAGAACGGATGGTCCGACAGATCACGGAGCAGAACGGATGGTCCGACAGATCACAAGAGCAGAACGGATGGTCCGACATGAACACCAAGAGCAGAACGGATGGTCCGACAGATCACAAGAGCAGAACGGATGGTCCGACAGATCACAAGAGCAGAACAGATGGTCCGACAGATCACAAGAGCAGAACGGATGGTCCGACAGATCACAAGAGCAGAACGGATGGTCCGACAGATCACGGAGCGAACAGATGGTCCGACAGATCACGGAGCAGAACGGATGGTCCGACAGATCACGGAGCAGAACGGATGGTCCGACAGATCACAGAGCAGAACGGATGGTCCGACAGATCACAAGAGCAGAACGGATGGTCCGACATGAACACCAAGAAAGAGCACATTCAAAGCGAACAACTTTATGTGTGAACTAAAAGGAGAAAACGACGATGATGAAATCACTGACATGACTAAATCAGGAGGAGGATTCGTATCACCTCATCAACTGTCCAAATAGCGCAGAGATTAACACGCTCGCTTCTCACAAATGCAACCCTGGTTCGATCATCGGACCAGGAAGTATTCGACATGGAATGGTGGTTGCCAGATCGGATAAGTGGGTTTTCTCCGGGTACTCCGGTTTCCTCCCACATAAATGACCATATTTACACTTTCATCCCATTGTTTCGCAATCGTTGTAAAATAAATAAAATCTAAACTTTTATCACATCATCAACTGAAGAATCTGAATGCGCTTATGTACAGGCTAGTATCCCCACCATGCTGTCCATCTGGTGAAGAACAACGAACTACAGAGCGCTTATGTACAGGCTAGTATCCCCACCATGCTGTCCATCTGGTGAAGAACAACGAACTACAGAGCGAGGCCAGGAGCGAAACGCAATGTGATACAACACTCCACCAGAAACTTCTTGGTGGCGTTTACGATCTAAGGCAGATCACACACTTACACACTTACATGTCAGGATCGCTGACCTGCTAAGATAGGGATTGAAGGAAAGAAAGATCTACAAATAGATGTGACTTACAACTGTTTCCCATCTGAATATGTTGGCATAGAAGCAGACCCAATTCTGTGTAACGAACATCCTACCATGAACCAAAATCTCCTTTTGTATTGCACAGGAATAATCTGAAAAATATAACCAACACTGTACATTACCCACATAGTAGTACAACAAACAACAACAACCCTACATTTTCCCCTTCTACCAGTCTCCAACTGTTTAACATGCTGTAACAACTTGTTGTAATCAATATCTGAATAGCAGAGCACAATTACAGATCATCTGGTGGAGTCAGAAATAGAAATATTTATAACTATAGATAGTACTACAGATCTCCTTCTGTCCACAATTACAGATCATCTGGTGGAGTCGGATATAGAAATATTTATAACTATATATGTATATTCAGAGAATGATGCAAGTTGTAAGATACAAGTTACATTAAATTTCCACATTTCCTAGCTCAACATACAAGCTGTTGTTTGTTTGTTTTAAAGCTACACTACATCAGTGAAAACACATATTTCTACACAATGTATTTATTTTCCCATTATATGGAATACTTTTTTTCTAAACATTTGCCTCAAAAACTGAGTATTTCAACTAATAAACAAATGTCATATACCTGGTTTGTTGACATAACAAAATAATGTAAACAACCAATACAACTGATGTATCATGAGTAACACATTTATGGTATAGATTTACCAATACAACTGATGTATCATGAGTAACACATTTATGGTATAGATTTACCAATACAACTGATGTATCATGAGTAACACGATTTATGGTATAGATTTACCAATACAACTAATGTATCATGAGTAACATGATTTATGCTATAGATTTACCAATACAACTGATGTATCATGAGTAACACGATTTATGCTATAGATTTACCGTTACAACTGATGTATCATGAGTAACACGATTTATGGTATAGATTTACCGTTACAACTGATGTATCATGAGTAACATGATTTATGCTATAGATTTACCAATACAACTGATGTATCATGAGTAACATGATTTATGCTATAGATTTACCAATACAACTGATGTATCATGAGTAACACGATTTATGGTATAGATTTACCGTTACAACTGATGTATCATGAGTAACATGATTTATGCTATAGATTTACCAATACAACTGATGTATCATGAGTAACACGATTTATGCTATAGATTTACCGTTACAACTGATGTATCATGAGTAACATGATTTATGCTATAGATTTACCTTACATCTATAGATTACCGTTACAACTGATGTATCATGAGTAACATGATTTATGCTATAGATTTACCAATACAACTGATGTATCATGAGTAACACGATTTATGGTATAGATTTACCAATACAACTGATGTATCATGAGTAACATGATTTATGCTATAGATTTACCAATACAACTGATGTATCATGAGTAACATGATTTATGGTATAGATTTACCGTTACAACTGATGTATCATGAGTAACACCATTTATGCTATAGATTTACCAATACAACTGATGTATCATGAGTAACATGATTTATGGTATAGATTTACCGTTACAACTGATGTATCATGAGTAACACCATTTATGGTATAGATTTACCGTTATATCTCACATTTGTGCCTATGTATTTGTAGACTATTCTTAATTAAATTATGTCTAAACAACAGTTTCTAACGTTTAGTATTGACTCCGATGACAAACAAACGTCAATTCAGGAGCCTGGATAACCGGTATATGAAACCATAGTTTCAATCCACAAAAACACTGTTTATTGATTTACTGTTAGTGTTGGATTGTATTCAGAAGAATATGTAGTAACAATGCACTTATATGTGACAAAAATGCATTTTATTTGCTTTTTGCGATGTAATGTATCTTTAAAGTCACACAGACAACATGAGTCATATAGTACCTTTCCAGCTTGTGTTAGTAGAAGACACAAGGTGCCCAAGAATTTAACCCCCTTATAGAAATCCAACATACAGCAATTATGGGTGAGCAATGAGGGGTGAGCAATATGAGGGGTGAGCAATATGAGGGGTGAGCAATATGAGGGGTAAGCAATGAGGGGTAAGCAATGAGGGGTAAGCAATGAGGGGTAAGCAATGAGGGGTAAGCAATGAGGGGTAAGCCATGAGTAAGCAATTAGGGGTAGGCAATGAGGGGTAACCAATGAGGGGTAAGCAATGAGGGGTAACCAATGAGGGGTAAGCAATGAAGGGGTGAGCAATGAGGGGTACACAATGAGGGGTACACAATGAGCAATGAGGGGTAAGCAATAAGCAATAAGGGGGTGAGCAATGAGGGGTACACAATGAGGGGTACACAATGAGGGGTACACAATGAGGGGTACACAATGAGGGGTACACAATGAGGGGGGCAATGAGGGGTACACAATGAGGGGACACAATGAGGGGTACACAATGAGGGGTACACAATGAGGGGTACACAATGAGGGGTGAGCAATGAGGGGTACACAATGAGGGGTACACAATGAGGGGTACACAATGAGGGGTACACAATGAGGGGTACACAATGAGGGGTACACAATGAGGGGTACACAATGAGGGGTACACAATGAGGGGTACACAATGAGGGGTACACAATGAGGGGTACACAATGAGGGGGTGACACAATGAGGGGTACACAATGAGGGGTGAGCAATGAGGGGTACACAATGAGGGGTACACAATGAGGGGTACACAATGAGGGGTACACAATGAGGGGTACACAATGAGGGGTGGAGCAATGAGGGGTACACATGAGGGGTACACAATGAGGGGTACACAATGAGGGGTGAGCAATGAGGGGAAGGGTGAGCAATGAGGGGTGATCAATGAGGGGTACACAATGAGGGGTGAGCAATGCAATGAGGGGTACACAATGAGGGGTACACAATGAGGGGTACACAATGAGGGGTACACAATGAGGGGTACACAATGAGGGGTACACAATGAGGGGTGAGCAATGAGGGGTACACAATGAGGGGTGAGCAATGAGGGGTACACAATGAGGGGTGAGCAATGAGGGGTACACAATGAGGGGTACACAATGAGGGTACACAATGAGGGGTACACAATGAGGGGTACACAATGAGGGGTACACAATGAGGGGTGCAATGAGGGGTGAGCAATGAGGGGTAAAGCAATGAGGCGGGTACACAATGAGGGGTACACAATGAGGGGTACACAATGAGGGGTGAGCAATGAGGGGTACACAATGAGGGGTACACAATGAGGGGTACACAATGAGGGGTGAGCACAATGAGGGGTACACAATGAGGGGTACACAATGAGGGGTACACAATGAGGGGTACACAATGAGGGGTACACAATGAGGGGTACACAATGAGGGGTGAGCACAATGAGGGGTACACAATGAGGGGTACACAATGAGGGGTACACAATGAGGGGTACACAATGAGGGGTACAATGAGGGGTGAGCAATGAGGGGTACACAATGAGGGGTACACAATGAGGGGTACACAATGAGGGGTACACAATGAGGGGTGAGCAATGAGGGGTACACAATGAGGGGTACACAATGAAGCAATGAGGGGTGAGCAATGAGGGGTGAGCAAGGGGTGAGCAGGGGTGCGGGGTGACAATGAGGGGTGAGCAATGAGGGGGAGGGGTGAGCAATGAGGGGTACACAATGAGGGGTACACAATGAGGGGGGACACAATGAGGGGTACACAATGAGGGGTACACAATGAGGGGTGAGCAATGAGGGGTACACAATGAGGGTGAGCAATGAGGGGTACACAATGAGGGGTGAGCATGAGGGTACACAATGAGGGGTGAGCAATGAGGGGTACACAATGAGGGGTACACAATGAGGGGTGAGCAATGAGGGGTACACAATGAGGGGTACACAATGAGGGGTACACAATGAGGGGTACACAATGAGGGGTACACAATGAGGGGTGAGCAATGAGGGGTACACAATGAGGGGTACACAATGAGGGGTACACAATGAGGGCGTACACAATGAGGGGTACACAATGAGGGGTACACAATGAGGGGTACACAATGAGGGGTACACAATGAGGGGTACACAATGAGGGGTGAAACAATGAGGGGTACACAATGAGGGGCCTACACAATGAGGGGTACACAATGAGGGGTACACAATGAGGTGGTGAGCAATAAGGGGTACACAAGAGAGGTGAGCAATGAGGGGTACACAATGAGGGGTACACAATGATGAGGGGTACACAATGAGGGGTACACAATGAGGGGTACACACAATGAGGGGTACACAAATAAGGGGTGAGCAATGAGGGGTGAGCAATGAGGGGTTGAGCAATGAGGGGTGAGCAATGAGGGGTACACAATGAGGGGTACACAATGAGGGGTACACAATGAGGGGTACACAATGAGGGGTACACAATGAGGGGGGAGGGGTACACAATGAGGGGTACACAATGAGGGGTACACAATGAGGGGTACACAATGAGGGGTGAGCAATGAGGGGTACACAATGAGGGGTACACAATGAGGGGTGAGCAATGAGGGGTACACAATGAGGGGGGGTGAGCAATGAGGGGTACACAATGAGGGGTACACAATGAGGGGTAACCAATGAGGGGTGAGCAATGAGGGGTACACAATGAGGGGTACACAATGAGGGGTACACAATGAGGGGTACACAATGAGGGGTGAGTACTAACAATGAGGGGTACACAATGAGGGGTACACAATGAGGGGTACACAATGAGGGGTACACAATGAGGGGTACACAATGAGGGTGTGAGCAATGAGGGACTGAGCAATGAGGGGTGAGCAATGAGAGGTGAGCAATGAGGGGTACACAATGAGGGGTACACAATGAGGGGTACACAATGAGGGGTACACAATGAGGGGTACACAATGAGGGGTACACAATGAGGGGTACACAATGAGGGGTACACAATGAGGGGTACACAATGAGGGGGTACACAATGAGGGGTACACAATGAGGGGTACACAATGAGGGGTGAGCAATGAGGGGTACACAATGAGGGGTACAATGAGGGGTGAGCAATGAGGGGTGAGCAATGAGGGGTACACAATGAGGGGTGAGCAATGAGGGGTGAGCAATGAGGGGTGAGCAATGAGGGGTACACAATGAGGGGTACACAATGAGGGGTGAGCAATGAGGGGTGAGCAATGAGGGGTACACAATGAGGGGTGAGCAATGAGGGGTACACAATGAGGGGTGAGCAATGAGGGGTGAGCAATGAGGGGTGAGCAATGAGGGGTACACAATGAGGGGTACACAATGAGGGGTGAGCAATGAGGGGTGAGCAATGAGGGGTAACAATGAGGGGTGAGAGGGGTACACAATGAGGGGTACACAATGAGGGGTACACAATGAGGGGTGAGCAATGAGGGGTGAGCAATGAGGGGTACACAAGGAGGGGTACACAATGAGAGGTGAGCAATGAGGGGTACACAATGAGGGGTACACAATGAGGGGTACACAATGAGGGGTACACAATGGGGTGAGCAATGAGGGGTACACAATGAGGGGTACACAATGAGGGGTGAGCAATGAGGGGTGAGCAATGAGGGGTGAGCAATGAGGGGTGATCAATGAGGGGTGATCAATGAGGGGTGATCAATGAGAGGTGAGCAATGAGGGGTGAGCAATGAGGGGTGAGCAATGAGGGGTGAGCAATGAGGGGTGATCAATGAGGGGTGAGCAATTAGGGGTGAGCAAAGAGGGGTGTAAGTAATAAGGGGTAAGCAATGAGGGTAAACAATTAGGGGTAAGCAATATGAATATGAGGGGTAAGCAATTAGGGGTACACAATGAGGGAAAGTGATTTTATATTCACGACCACAAACCACTAGGCTACCAATCACAGAATTATAGTCAAACCTGTGATACTGGCCACCTCTATTAAGCAGTATTAAGCAGCCATTTACAATATTCCCAGTGATCCAATGTGTTCAACATTTAATCTCTATTAAGCAATGACCTCTGCAAAACAGCCAGCTTGTCACTCACTGTCTACTATATTGTATATTTGTGTGAGAGTATCTGGGGCAATGATCTTGCATTGATTTGTTTGTTTTGTTTATGTTTCTGGAGATTAAAGTCGCAGAAACAGCGCTCTCACTATTACTGTTATTGGTGGATGCCACATTGAGCAGTATTTAAGGCACGGACGGGTAACCGGGTAGAACAATTGGTGGATGCCACATTGAGCAGTATTTAAGGCACGGACGGGTAACCGGGTAGAACAATTGGTGGATGCCACATTGAGCAGTATTTAAGGCACGGACGGGTAACCGGGTAGAACAATTGGTGGATGCCACATTGAGCAGTATTTAAGGCACGGACGGGTAACCGGGTAGAACAATTGGTGGATGCCACATTGAGCAGTATTTAAGGCACGGACTGGTAACCGGGTAGAACAATTGACATTCCGAAAGCCACCTGGATAGCTTCCTCACATGGAATAATTTGACACACCAGCGGGCTTCGCACATACAGTGGTGATGGGCGAGTGATTTTGCACAGTGTATATTTTTACATACCACAAATCAGTCTTTCATCTGTAGGAATGCTTTTGAACTGTTTCTTGAAATCTTCACTGCGAGACTTGTATGTTGGACTTAGTATCTGAAAGCAATAGAGTACATTAATATCATCAATGAAGTATTGCCAAGGTGAACTATGGAAGGAATAGAGTACATTAATATCATCAATGAAGTATTGCCAAGGTGAACTATGGAAGGAATAGAGTACATAATAATATCATCAATGAAGTATTGCCAAGGTGAACTATGGAAGGAATAGAGTACATTAATATCATCAATGAAGTATTGCCAAGGGAACTATGGAAGGAATAGAGTACATTAATATCATCAATGAAGTATTGCCAAGGTGAACTATGGAAGGAATAGAGTACATTAATATCATCAATGAAGTATTGCCAAGGTGAACTATGGAAGGAATAGAGTACATTAATATCATCAATGAAGTATTGCCAAGGTGAACTATGGAAGGAATAGAGTACATTAATATCATCAATGAAGTATTGCCAAGGTGAACTATGGAAGGAATAGAGTACATTAATATCATCAATAAAGTATTGCCAAGGTGAACTATGGAAGGAATAGAGTACATTAATATCATCAATGAAGTATTGCCAAGGTGAACTATGGAAGGAATAGAGTACATTAATATCATCAATGAAGTATTGCCAAGGTGAACTATGGAAGGAATAGAGTACATTAATATCATCAATGAAGTATTGCCAAGGTGAGCTAGTAAGTTGCTATGGTATATTATATAGATGAAGATGTGTAGTTTTATTGACCACTGCAGCAGAGTATATGGGTGTGCACACTAGATACATGTAGTTTATTTACCACTGCAGCAGAGTATATGGGTGTGCACACTAGATACATGTAGCTTATTTACCACTGCAGCAGAGTATATGGGTGTGCACACTAGGTACATGTAGCTTATTTACCACTGCAGCAGAGTATATGGGTGTGCACACTAGGTACATGTAGCTTATTTACCACTGCAGCAGAGTATATGGGTGTGCACACTAGGTACATGTAGCTTATTTACCACTGCAGCAGAGTATATGGGTGTGCACACTAGGTATATGTAGTTTATTTACCACTGCAGCAGAGTATATGGGTGTGCACACTAGATACATGTAGCTTATTTACCACTGCAGCAGAGTATATGGGTGTGCACACTAGGTACATGTAGCTTATTTACCACTGCAGCAGAGTATATGGGTGTGCACACTAGGTACATGTAGCTTATTTACCACTGCAGCAGAGTATATGGGTGTGCACACTAGGTACATGTATGTAGCTTATATTTATTTAACTTATGTTGGTGTAAACAGGATGTGAACATTGTATGAAACATGCCTACATGCTGCAATGGCTTGGACATAATAAACAGTTTTGACGGTTGATTTCCTAAATGTACACAATGCGTCCATATAACGGTGGTATTTGGTGCAACCAAGTGCTAAACAAAAGGGGGCATAATTCAAAAGTAGTCATCAGTACCGAGAGTCAGGACAGTATGCGTTTAATAATAGAAATAACTATGATACTAGCTTTTATCTTGGATCATAACGTTGAAACATCATAACAATTGCATTCCGAGATGATGTTGTTGATGTTCTTGTTTACGATGTTGTTGATGTTGATGATGTTGATGATGTTGATGATGTTGTTGTTGATGATGTTGTTGTTGATGATGATGATGTTGTTGAAGTTGTTGTTAATGTTGTTGTTAATGTTGTCGACGATGATATTGTTATAAAGTTAAGGTATTAAACTCTATATATCATTACGATTGCCAAACTATTAATCTAAATCTCTAAATCATACTTACAGAATACCACGGCGTACTTTTCTTTTTCTTGTCCGCTTTCTTCGTGTCATCCTTCACTTCAGTCGCAACATCTAACGACGTTTCTGAGCATTTGTTCAGAATATGGTTTAACGATGTCTCAAAACTTTTCTCACCGAGTTCCATTGTTTGTTCAAGGCCTTTCTGACTATCGCTGCTGTCTGATTTTCTTGATGGTGTTCCAAGACGCACAGGGCTGTTTGTAGTACCACCTATATCACCCACGCTGTCAGATTTCGGAACTGTAAAATTAATGTCAGCGGTACTGTCACGCGTTGTGAATGACACACTTGAGTTTTTAGCATCATGTTTTACACTGGTTGCTTCCGGAGAGCCTTCCTTTGATGCACTGACATGTGAGAGACTTGAACCTTGTCCCGTCAAACAACTGCTGCTTCTCCTGCAAGGGAAGAAGATAGACCATGTTATAATACATGTACACAACTTCCTTGTGATTGGTCCTTCAATGGAAGAAGATAAACCATGTTATAATACATATACACTCCATTGTGATTGGTCCTTCAATGGAAGAAGATAAACCAAGTTATAATACATATACACTACATTGTGATTGGTCCTTCAATGGAAGAAGATAAACCATGTTATAATACATATACACTACATTGTGATTGGTCCTTCAATGGAAGAAGATAAACCATGTTAT
Organism: Archivesica marissinica; assembly: GCA_014843695.1. NCBI lineage: Eukaryota > Metazoa > Mollusca > Bivalvia > Venerida > Vesicomyidae > Archivesica > Archivesica marissinica. The sequence goes on from CM026386.1 coordinate 95,094,468, forward strand.
AATACATGTACACTACATTGTGATTGGTACTTCAATGGAAGATAAACCATGTTATAATGGAACTACTGTGTACATGGACAGTGAACAATGCTGCTTGTATCTACTGTGTACATGGACAGTGAACAATGCTGCTTGTATCTACTGTGTACATGGACAGTGAACAATGCTGCTTGTAACTACTGTGTACATGGACAGTGAACACTGCTGCTTGTATCTACTGTATATATGGACAGTGAACACTGCTGCTTGTATCTACTGTGTACATGGACAGTGAACACTGTTGCTTGTAACTACTGTGTGCATGGACAGTGAACACTGCTGCTTGTATCTACTGTGTACATGGACAGTGAACACTGCTGCTTGTATCTACTGTGTGCATGGACAGTGAACACTGCTACTTGTATATACTGTGTGCATGGACAGTGAACAATGCTGCTTGTATCTACTGTGTTCATGGACAGTGACCAATGCTGCTTGTATCTACTGTGCACATGGACAGTGAACACTGCTGCTTGTATCTACTGTGTGCATGGACAGTGAACACTGCTGCTTGTATCTACTATGTATATGGATAGTGAACACTGCAGCTTGTATCTACTGTGTACATGGACAGTGAACAATGCTACTTGTATATACTGTGTGCATGGACAGTGAACACTGCTGCTTGTAACTACTGTGTACATGGACAGTGAACACTGCTGCTTGTATCTACTGTGTACATGGACAGTGAACAATGCTACTTGTATATACTGTGTGCATGGACAGTGAACACTGCTGCTTGTAACTACTGTGTACATGGACAGTGAACAATGCTGCTTGTATCTACTGTGCACATGGACAGTGAACAATGCTGCTTGTATCTACTCTGTGCATGGACATTGAACAATGCTGCTTGTATCTACTGTGTGCATGGACATTGAACAATGCTGCTTGTATCTACTGTGTGCATGGACAGTGAACACTGCTGCTTGTATCTACTGTGTGCATGGACAGTGAACACTGCTGCTTGTATATACTGTGTGCATGGACAGTGAACACTGCTGCTTGTATCTACTGTGTGCATGGACAGTGAACACTGCTGCTTGTATCTACTGTGTACATGGACAGTGAACACTGCTGCTTGTATCTACTGTGTGCATGGACAGTGAACACTGCTGCTTGTATCTACTGTGTCCATGGACAGTGAACAATGCTGCTTGTATCTACTCTGTGCATGGACAGTGAACAATGCTGCTTGTATCTACTGTGTACATGGACAGTGAACACTGCTGCTTGTAACTACTGTGTACATGGACAGTGAACACTGCAGCTTGTAACTACTGTGTACATGGACAGTGAACAATGCAGCTTGTATCTACTGTGTGCATGGACAGTGAACAATGCTGCTTGTATCTACTGTGTGCATGGACAGTGAACAATGCTGCTTGTAACTACTGTGTACATGGACAGTGAACACTGCAGCTTGTAACTACTGTGTACATGGACAGTGAACAATGCTGCTTGTATCTACTGTGTGCATGGAGAGTGAACAATGCTGCTTGTATCTACTGTGTGCATGGACAGTGAACAATGCTGCTTGTATCTACTGTGTGCATGGACAGTGAACACTGCTGCTTGTATCTACTGTGTATATGGACAGTGAACACTGCTGCTTGTATCTACTGTGTACATGGACATTGAACACTGCTGCTTGTATCTACTGTGTGCATGGACAGTGAACACTGCTGCTTGTATCTACTGTGTACATGGACAGTGAACACTGCTGCTTGTATCTACTGTGTACATGGACAGTGAACACTGCTGCTTGTATCTACTATGTATATGGATAGTGAACACTGCAGCTTGTATCTACTGTGTGCATGGACAGTGAACACTGCTGCTTGTATCTACTGTATATATGGACAGTGAACAATGCTGCTTGTATCTACTGTGCACATGGACAGTGAACACTGCTGCTTGTATATACTGTATGCATGGACAGTGAACAATGTTGCTTGTATCTACTGTGTGCATGGACAGTGAACAATGCTGCTTGTATATACTGTGCACATGGACAGTGAACAATGCTGCTTGTATCTACTGTGTACATGGACAGTGAACACTGCTGCTTGTATATACTGTGTGCATGGACAGTGAACACTGCTGCTTGTATCTACTGTGTACATGGACAGTGAACACTGCTGCTTGTATCTACTGTGTGCATGGACAGTGAACACTGCTGCTTGTATCTACTGTGTACATGGACAGTGAACACTGCTGCTTGTATCTACTGTGTACATGGACAGTGAACACTGCTGCTTGTATCTACTGTGTAAATGGACAGTGAACACTGCTGCTTGTATATACTGTGTGCATGGACAGTGAACACTGCTGCTTGTATCTACTGTGTGCATGGACAGTGAACAATGCTGCTTGTATCTACTGTGCACATGGACAGTGAACAATGCTGCTTGTATCTACTGTGTACATGGACAGTGAACACTGCTGCTTGTATATACTGTGTGCATGGACAGTGAACAATGCTGCTTGTATCTACTGTGTGCATGGACAGTGAACAATGCTGCTTGTATCTACTGTGCACATGGACAGTGAACAATGCTGCTTGTATCTACTGTGCACATGGACAGTGAACAATGCTGCTTGTATCTACTCTGTGCATGGACAGTGAACAATGCTGCTTGTATCTACTGTGTGCATGGACAGTGAACACTGCTGCTTGTAACTACTGTGTACATGGACAGTGAACACTGCAGCTTGTATCTACTGTATACACAGACAGTGAACACTGCTGCTTGTATCTACTGTGTACATGGACAGTGAACAGTGCTGCTTGTATCTACTGTATATATGGACAGTGAACACTGTTGCTTGTAACTACTGTATATAGGGACAGTGAACACTGCTGCTTGTATCTACTGTGTACATGGACAGTGAACAATGCTGCTTGTATCTACTGTGTACATGGACAGTGAACACTGCTGCTTGTATCTACTGTGTGCATGGACAGTGAACAATGCTGCTTGTATCTACTGTGTACATGGACAGTGAACAATGCTGCTTGTAACTACTGTGTACATGGACAGTGAACACTGCTGCTTGTATCTACTGTATATATGGACAGTGAACAATGCTGCTTGTATCTACTGTGTGCATGGACAGTGAACACTGTTGCTTGTAACTACTGTGTGCATGGACAGTGAACACTGTTGCTTGTATCTACTGTGTGCATGGACAGTGAACAATGCTGCTTGTAACTACTGTGTACATGGACAGTGAACAATGCTGCTTGTATCTACTGTGTACATGGACAGTGAACACTGCTGCTTGTATCTACTGTGTACATGGACAGTGAACAATGCTGCTTGTATCTACTGTGTACATGGACAGTGAACAATGCTGCTTGTATCTACTGTGTGCATGGACAGTGAACACTGTTGCTTGTAACTACTGTGTAAATGGACAGTGAACACTGCTGCTTGTATATACTGTGTGCATGGACAGTGAACACTGCTGCTTGTATCTACTGTGTGCATGGACAGTGAACACTGCTGCTTGTATCTACTGTGTAAATGGACAGTGAACACTGCTGCTTGTATATACTGTGTGCATGGACAGTGAACACTGCTGCTTGTATCTACTGTGTGCATGGACAGTGAACACTGCTGCTTGTATATACTGTGTGCATGGACAGTGAACACTGCTGCTTGTATATACTGTGTGCATGGACAGTGAACACTGCTGCTTGTATCTACTGTGTGCATGGACAGTGAACACTGCTGCTTGTATCTACTGTGTACATGGACAGTGAACACTGCTGCTTGTATCTACTGTGTGCATGGACAGTGAACACTGCTGCTTGTATCTACTGTGTGCATGGACAGTGAACAATGCTGCTTGTATCTACTGTGTGCATGGACAGTGAACAATGCTGCTTGTATCTAATGTGTGCATGGACAGTGAACACTGCTGCTTGTATCTACTATGTATATGGATAGTGAACACTGCAGCTTGTATCTACTGTGTGCATGGACAGTGAACACTGCTGCTTGTATCTACTGTATATATGGACAGTGAACAATGCTGCTTGTATCTACTGTGTATATGGACAGTGAACAATGCTGCTTGTATCTACTGTATATATGGACAGTGAACAATGCTGCTTGTATCTACTGTGTGCATGGACAGTGAACACTGTTGCTTGTAACTACTGTGTGCATGGACAGTGAACACTGCTGCTTGTATCTACTGTGTGCATGGACAGTGAACACTGCTGCTTGTATCTACTGTGTACATGGACAGTGAACACTGCTGCTTGTATCTACTGTGTGCATGGACATTGAACACTGCTGCTTGTATCTACTGTGTACATGGACAGTGAACAATGCTGATTGTATCTACTGTGTACATGGACAGTGAACACTGCTGCTTGTATCTACTGTGTACATGGACAGTGAACACTGCTGCTTGTATCTACTGTGTGCATGGACAGTGAACACTGCTGCTTGTATATACTGTATGCATGGACAGTGAACAATGCAGCTTGTATCTACTGTGTACATGTATGGACAGTGAACACTGTTGCTTGTATCTACTGTGTACATGGACAGTGAACACTGCTGCTTGTATCTACTGTGTACATGGACAGTGAACACTGCTGCTTGTATCTACTGTATATATGGACAGTGAACACTGTTGCTTGTAACTACTGTATATATGGACAGTGAACACTGCTGCTTGTATCTACTGTATATATGGACAGTGAACACTGCTGCTTGTAACTACTGTATATATGGACAGTGAACACTGCTGCTTGTATCTACTGTATATATGGACAGTGAACAATGCTGCTTGTATCTACTGTGTGCATGGACAGTGAACACTGCTGCTTGTATCTAATGTGTGCATGGACAGTGAACACTGCTGCTTGTATCTACTGTGTACATGGACAGTGAACACTGCTGCTTGTATCTACTGTGTACATGGACAGTGAACACTGCTGCTTGTATCTACTGTGTACACGGACAGTGAACACTGCTGCTTGTATCTACTGTATACACGGACTGTGAACACTGCTGCTGTTGATGGATATACTACTGTATAATAAATACATGCATATATTCTGACCAAGAAGCATACTACTCACACTTTCTCACCTTTGTTTATATTTAACATAAACATATGTACTGTACAATATGTGTATATATATATATATACTTTATGTACTGTACAATATGTGTATATATATATATATACTTTATGTACTGTACAATATGTGTATATATATATATATACTTTATGTACTGTACAATATATGTATATATATATATATACTTTATGTACTGTACAATATGTGTAAATAGATATATATACTTTATGTACTGTACAATATGTGTATATATATATATATACTTTATGTACTGTACAATATGTGTAAATAGATATATATACTTTATGTACTGTACAATATGTGTAAATAGATATATATACTTTATGTACTGTACAATATGTGTATATATATATATATACTTTATGTACTGTACAATATGTGTAATATATATATATATACTTTATGTACTGTACAATATGTGTATATATAAATATATACTTTATGTACTGTACAATATGTGTATATATATATATATACTTTATGTACTGTACAATATGTGTAAATATATATATACTTTATGTACTGTACAATATGTGTAAATATATATATACTTTATGTACTGTACAATATGTGTAAATATATATATATACTTTATGTACTGTACAATATGTGTAAATAATATATATACTTTATGTACTGTACAATATGTGTAATATATATATATACTTTATGTACTGTACAATATGTGTAAATATATATATACTTTATGTACTGTACAATATGTGTAAATATATATATATACTTTATGTACTGTACAATATGTGTAAATATATATATACTTATGTACTGTACAAATATATATATACTTTATGTACTGTACAATATGTGAAAATATATACTTTATGTACTGTACAATATGTGTAAATATATATATACTTTATGTACTGTACAATATGTGTAAATATATATATACTTTATGTACTGTACAATATGTGTAAATATATATATACTTTATGTACTGTACAATATGTAATATATATATACTTATGTACTGTACAATATATTATATACTTTATGTACTGTACAATATGTGTAAATATATATATACTTTATGTACTGTACAATATGTGAAATATATATATACTTTATGTACTGTACAATATGTGTAAATATATATATACTTTATGTACTGTACAATATGTGTAAATATATATATACTTTATGTACTGTACAATATATATATATACTTTATGTACTGTACAATATGTAATATATATATACTTATGTACTGTACAATATGTGTAAATATATATATACTTTGTACTGTAATATATATATATACTTTATGTACTGTACAATATGTGTAAATATATATATACTTTATGTACTGTACAATATGTGTAAATATATATATACTTTATGTACTGTACAATATGTGTAAATATATATATACTTTATGTACTGTACAATATGTGTAAATATATATATACTTTATGTACTGTACA
>CM026386.1:95102079-95138231 GCA_014843695.1 Archivesica marissinica
ACTCTCCAGCTATTACTGGATGAAGGTACCCTGCCACTCTCCAGCTATTACTGGATGAAGGTACCCGGCCACTCTCCAGCTATTACTGGATGAAGGTACCCGGCCACTCTCCAGCTATTACTGGATGAAGGTACCCTGCCACTCTCCAGCTATTACTGGATGAAGGTACCCTGCCACTCTCCAGCTATTACTGGATGAAGGTACCCGGCCACTCTCCAGCTATTACTGGATGAAGGTACCCTGCCACTCTCCAGGTATTACTGGATGAAGGTACCCTGCCACTCTCCAGCTATTACTGGATGAAGGTACCCTGCCACTCTCCAGCTATTACTGGATGAAGGTACCCTGCCACTCTCCAGCTATTACTGGATGAAGGTACCCTGCCACTCTCCAGGTATTACTGGATGAAGGTACCCTGCCACTCTCCAGCTATTACTGGATGAAGGTACCCGGCCACTCTCCAGCTATTACTGGATGAAGGTACCCTGCCACTCTCCAGCTATTACTGGATGAAGGTACCCTGCCACTCTCCAGGTATTACTGGATGAAGGTACCCGCCACTCTCCAGCTATTACTGGATGAAGGTACCCGGCCACTCTCCAGCTATTACTGGATGAAGGTACCCTGCCACTCTCCAGGTATTACTGGATGAAGGTACCCGGCCACTCTCCAGCTATTACTGGATGAAGGTACCCGGCCACTCTCCAGCTATTACTGGATGAAGGTACCCTGCCACTCTCCAGCTATTACTGGATGAAGGTACCCGGCCACTCTCCAGGTATTACTGGATGAAGGTACCCGGCCACTCTCCAGGTATTACTGGATGAAGGTACCCGGCCACTCTCCAGGTATTACTGGATGAAGGTACCCGGCCACTCTCCAGCTATTACTGGATGAAGGTACCCTGCCACTCTCCAGGTATTACTGGATGAAGGTACCCGGCCACTCTCCAGGTATTACTGGATGAAGGTACCCGGCCACTCTCCAGCTATTACTGGATGAAGGTACCCTGCCACTCTCCAGCTATTACTGGATGAAGGTACCCGGCCACTCTCCAGGTATTACTGGATGAAGGTACCCGGCCACTCTCCAGGTATTACTGGATGAAGGTACCCGGCCACTCTCCAGGTATTACTGGATGAAGGTACCCGGCCACTCTCCAGCTATTACTGGATGAAGGTACCCTGCCACTCTCCAGCTATTACTGGATGAAGGTACCCTGCCACTCTCCAGCTATTACTGGATGAAGGTACCCGGCCACTCTCCAGCTATTACTGGATGAAGGTACCCTGCCACTCTCCAGCTATTACTGGATGAAGGTACCCTGCCACTCTCCAGCTATTACTGGATGAAGGTACCCTGCCACTCTCCAGCTATTACTGGATGAAGGTACCCTGCCACTCTCCAGCTATTACTGGTGGATGAAGGTACCCTGCCACTCTCCAGCTATTACTGGATGAAGGTACCCTGCCACTCTCCAGCTATTACTGGATGAAGGTACCCTGCCACTCTCCAGCTATTACTGGATGAAGGTACCCTGCCACTCTCCAGCTATTACTGGATGAAGGTACCCTGCCACTCTCCAGCTATTACTGGATGAAGGTACCCTGCCACTCTCCAGCTATTACTGGATGAAGGTACCCTGCCACTCTCCAGCTATTACTGGATGAAGGTACCCTGCCACTCTCCAGCTATTACTGGATGAAGGTACCCTGCCACTCTCCAGCTATTACTGGATGAAGGTACCCTGCCACTCTCCAGCTATTACTGGATGAAGGTACCCTGCCACTCTCCAGCTATTACTGGATGAAGGTACCCTGCCACTCTCCAGCTATTACTGGATGAAGGTACCCGGCCACTCTCCAGCTATTACTGGATGAAGGTACCCTGCCACTCTCCAGCTATTACTGGATGAAGGTACCCGGCCACTCTCCAGCTATTACTGGTGGATGAAGGTACCCTGCCACTCTCCAGCTATTACTGGTGGATGAAGGTACCCTGCCACTCTCCAGCTATTACTGGATGAAGGTACCCGGCCACTCTCCAGCTATTACTGGATGAAGGTACCCTGCCACTCTCCAGCTATTACTGGATGAAGGTACCCTGCCACTCTCCAGCTATTACTGTGGATGAAGGTACCCGGCCACTCTCCAGCTATTACTGGATGAAGGTACCCTGCCACTCTCCAGCTATTACTGGTGGATGAAGGTACCCTGCCACTCTCCAGCTATTACTGGATGAAGGTACCCTGCCACTCTCCAGCTATTACTGGATGAAGGTACCCTGCCACTCTCCAGCTATTACTGGTGGATGAAGGTACCCTGCCACTCTCCAGCTATTACTGGATGAAGGTACCCTGCCACTCTCCAGCTTGGATGAAGGTACCCTGCCACTCTCCAGCTATTACTGGATGAAGGTACCCTGCCACTCTCCAGCTATTACTGGATGAAGGTACCCTGCCACTCTCCAGCTATTACTGTGGATGAAGGTACCCTGCCACTCTCCAGCTATTACTGGATGAAGGTACCCTGCCACTCTCCAGCTATTACTGGTGGATGAAGGTACCCTGCCACTCTCCAGCTATTACTGGTGGATGAAGGTACCCTGCCACTCTCCAGCTATTACTGGATGAAGGTACCCGGCCACTCTCCAGCTATTACTGGATGAAGGTACCCTGCCACTCTCCAGCTATTACTGGATGAAGGTACCCGGCCACTCTCCAGCTATTACTGTGGATGAAGGTACCCTGCCACTCTCCAGCTATTACTGTGGATGAAGGTACCCTGCCACTCTCCAGCTATTACTGGATGAAGGTACCCGGCCACTCTCCAGCTATTGGATGAAGGTACCCTGCCACTCTCCAGCTATACTGGATGAAGGTACCCTGCCACTCTCCAGCTATTACTGGATGAAGGTACCCGGCCACTCTCCAGCTATTACTGTGATGAAGGTACCCGCCACTCTCCAGCTATTACTGGATGAAGGTACCTGCCACTCTCCAGCTATTACTGGATGAAGGTACCCTGCCACTCTCCAGCTATTACTGGATGAAGGTACCCTGCCACTCTCCAGCTATTACGTGGATGAAGGTACCCTGCCACTCTCCAGCTATTACTGGATGAAGGTACCCTGCCACTCTCCAGCTATTACTGGATGAAGGTACCCTGCCACTCTCCAGCTATTATGGTGGATGAAGGTACCCTGCCACTCTCCAGATTACTGGTGGATGAAGGTACCCTGCCACTCTCCAGCTATTACTGGATGAAGGTACCCTGCCACTCTCCAGCTATTACTGGATGAAGGTACCCTGCCACTCTCCAGCTATTACTGGTGGATGAAGGTACCCTGCCACTCTCCAGCTATTACTGGATGAAGGTACCCTGCCACTCTCCAGCTATTACTGGTGATGAAGGTACCCGGCCACTCTCCAGCTATTACTGGTAGATGAAGGTACCCTGCCACTCTCCAGCTATTACTGGTGGATGAAGGTACCCTGCCACTCTCCAGCTATTACTGGTGGATGAAGGTACCCGGCCACTCTCCAGCTATTACTGGATGAAGGTACCCTGCCACTCTCCAGCTATTAGTGGATGAAGGTACCCTGCCACTCTCCAGCTATTACTGGTGGATGAAGGTACCCTGCCACTCTCCAGCTATTACTGGTGATGAAGGTACCCTGCCACTCTCCAGCTATTACTGGTGGATGAAGGTACCCTGCCACTCTCCAGCTATTACTGGTGGATGAAGGTACCCTGCCACTCTCCAGCTATTACTGGTGGATGAAGGTACCCTGCCACTCTCCAGCTATTACTGGTGGATGAAGGTACCCTGCCACTCTCCAGCTATTACTGGTGAAGGTACCCTGCCACTCTCCAGCTATTACTGGATGAAGTACCCTGCCACTCTCCAGCTATTCTGGATGAAGGTACCCTGCCACTCTCCAGCTATTACTGGTAGATGAAGGTACCCTGCCACTCTCCAGCTATTACTGGTGGATGAAGGTACCCTGCCACTCTCCAGCTATTACTGGTGGATGAAGGTACCCTGCCACTCTCCAGCTATTACTGGTGGATGAAGGTACCCTGCCACTCTCCAGCTATTACTGGGATGAAGGTACCCTGCCCTCTCCACTATTACTGGATGAAGGTACCCTGCACTCTCCAGCTATTACTGGATGAAGGTACCCTGCCACTCTCCAGCTATTACTGGATGAAGGTACCTGCCACCTCCAGCTATTACTGGATGAAGTACCCTGCCACTCTCCAGCTATTACTGGATGAAGGTACCCTGCCACTCTCCAGCTATTACTGGATGAAGGTACCCTGCCACTCTCCAGCTATTACTGGTGGATGAAGGTACCCTGCCACTCCAGCTATTACTGGTGATGAAGGTACCCTGCCACTCTCCAGCTATTACTGGTGGATGAAGGTACCCTGCCACTCTCCAGCTATTACTGGATGAAGGTACCCTGCCACTCTCCAGCTATTACTGGATGAAGGTACCCGGCCACTCTCCAGCTATTACTGGTGGATGAAGGTACCCTGCCACTCTCCAGCTATTACTGGATGAAGGTACCCTGCCACTCTCCAGCTATTACTGGATGAAGGTACCCTGCCACTCTCCAGCTATTACTGGATGAAGGTACCCTGCCACTCTCCAGCTATTACTGGTGGATGAAGGTACCCGGCCACTCTCCAGCTATTACTGGTAGATGAAGGTACCCTGCCACTCTCCAGCTATTACTGGTGGATGAAGGTACCCGGCCACTCTCCAGCTATTACTGGTGGATGAAGGTACCCTGTCACTCTCCAGCTATTACTGGATGAAGGTACCCTGTCACTCTCCAGCTATTACTGGTGGATGAAGGTACCCAGCCACTCTCCAGCTATCACTGGTGGATGAAGGTACCCTGTCACTCTCCAGCTATTACTGGATGAAGGTACCCTGCCACTCTCCAGCTATTACTGATGGATGAAGGTACCCTGCCACTCCCCAGCTATTATTGGTGGATGAAGGTACCCGGCCACTCCCCAGCTATTACTGATGGATGAAGGTACCCGGCCACTCCCCAGCTATTACTGATGGATGAAAGTACCCGGCCACTCCCCAGCTATTACTGATGGATGAAGGTACCCGGCCACTACCCAGCTATTACTGGTGGATGAACCCGGGTGGAACCACTGACCTTCCATAAGCTAGCTGGATAATTTCCTCACATGAAAGAGTTCAACACCCAAATTGTTATTCGGATATACAGCGGCAAGGGGCAAGTGATTTAAAGTCAACGAACTTAGCAACGGAGCCCCGGGTATACATGTATGACTAAATGCTCTCATGATAACGTGTACCCTATTTACTGTAAAAGGTCAGCCATCTAGCAATAGATAAACAAAAGATTAGAACGGACAATAACCTGAAGTATCCTATTGAATCTCGTATAGAGCCCCCCCCCCCGGCTAGTGTTATACACAAGATCAGATCTATACTCATTTCACTTGACCTTAATTTCACATTGAAAGGTCAATTTCAAGGTCACATCAGGCTTCTCTTAGCATGCATAGCTAACCAAGACATTAGTAAAGGGGGGCATTGTCTTTGACTATGTCTGTATACATGATAGTGACTGTCAGTCTGTGTGTATGTCTGTATACATGATATTAACTGTCAGTCTGTGTGTATGTCTGTATGCATGATAGTGACTGTCAGTCTTTGTGTTTGTCTGTATACATGATATTAACTGTCAGTCTGTGTGTTTGTCTGTATACATGATAGTGACGTGTCAGTCTGTGTGTTTGTCTGTATACATGACAGTGACGTGTCAGTCTGTGTGTTTGTCTGTATGCATGATAGTGACTGTCAATCTGTGTGTATGTCTGTATATATGATAGTGACTGTCAGTCTGTGTGTATGTCTGTATACATGATAGTGACGTGTCAGTCTGTGTGTATGTCTGTATACATGATAGTGACTGTCAGTCTGTGTGCATGTCTGTATACATGATAGTGACTGTCAATATGTGTGTATGTCTGTATACATGATAGTGATGTCTGTATACATGATAGTGACTGTCATTGTGTGTTGTCTGTATGCATGATAGTGACTGTCAGTCTGTGTGTATGTCTGTATACATGATATTAACTGTCAATATGTGTGTTTGTCTGTATACATGACAGTGACATGTCAGTCTGTGTGTATGTCTGTATACATGATAGTGACTGTCAGTATGTGTGTATGTCTGTATACATGATATTAACTGTCAGTCTGTGTGTTTGTCTGTATGCATGATAGTGACTGTCAGTCTGTGTGTATGTCTGTATACATGATATTAACTGTCAGTCTGTGTGTATGTCTGTATACATGACAGCGACTGTTAGTCTGTGTGTTTGTTTGTGTACATGACAGCGACTGTTAGTCTGTGTGTTTGTCTGTGTACATGACAGTGACTGTTAGTCTGTGTGTTTGTTTACAAGTGTACATGACAGTGACTGTTAGTCTGTGTGTTTGTTTGTGTACATGACAGCGACTGTTAGTCTGTGTGTTTGTTTGTGTACATGACAGCGACTCCTCTAAGAATACAGAGACTTGTTTACCTGTTTTCCATTGTATCGAGTGCCTCGCTCGGAGTAAGTGGTGTCAATGTATCACGACTCGATGCAATGTCTATCGAGTCATATGACCGTGCTTTATGACTGAAAATAAAATAATAAACTACCGTAATTAACCAGTACATAATAAACTACCATAATTAACCAGTACATAATAACTACCGTAATTAACCAGTACATAATAAACTACCGTAATTAACCAGTACATAATAAACTACCGTAATTAACCAGTACATAATAAACTACCATAATTAACCAGTACATAATAAACTACCATAATTAACCAGTACATAATAAACTACCGTAATTAACCAGTACATAATAACTACCGTAATTAACCAGTACATAATACGTCATTGTTCAGAAAGTGCATTGAACTGACACGTAAATGTATGATATACACTAGAGGTGCAACGATATACACTAGAGGTGCAACGATATACACTAGATGTGCAACGATATACACTAGAGGTGCAACGATATACACTAGAGGTGCAATGATATACACTAGAGGTGCAACGATATACACTAGAGGTGCAACGATATACACTAGAGGTGCAACGATATACACTAGAGGTGCAACGATATACACTAGAGGTGCAACGATATACACTAGAGGTGCAACGATATACACTAGAGGTGCAACGATATACACTAGAGGTGCAACGATATACACTAGAGGTGCAACGATATACACTAGAGGTGCAACGATATACACTAGAGGTGCAACGATATACACTAGAGGTGCAACGATATACGGGTATATTGTATCGTTACATCTGGTGAATACATACCACGATACGGTTGTCATGTATTGCCATACCACGATACGGTTGTCATGTATTGCCATATCACGATACGGTTGTCATGTATTGCCATACCACGATACGGTTGTCACGTATTGCCATACCACGATACAGTTGTCACGTATTGCCATATCACGATACGGTTGTCACGTATTGCCATACCACGATACGGTTGTCACGTATTGCCATATCACGATACGGTTGTCACGTATTGCCATATCACGATACGGTTGTCACGTATTGCCATACCACGATACGATTGTCACGTATTGCCATATCACGATACGGTTGTCACGTATTGCCATATCACGATACGGTTGTCACGTATTGCCATACCACGATACGGTTGTCACGTATTGCCATATCGCAATAGGTTTGTCTTATAAGTTTCGCCGTAATCTAGTCTTCCAAAAAGCATCAAAAGGGTTTTAACTATTATTCTACATATATATACATTGTAGAGTAATCTATGGTGATACATGTAGAGCAATGTATGTGGATACATGTAGAGCAATGTATGTGGATACATGTAGAGCAATGTGTGTGGATACATGTAGAGCAATGTATGTGGATACATGTAGAGCAATGTGTGTGGATACATGTAGAGTAATGTATGTGGATACATGTAGAGCAATGTATGTGGATACATGTAGAGCAATGTGTGTGGATACATGTAGAGCAATGTATGTGGATACATGTAGAGCAATGTATGTGGATACATGTAGAGCAATGTTGTGGATACATGTAGAGCAATGTGTGTGGATACATGTAGAGCAATGTGTGTGGATACATGTAGAGCAATGTATGTGGATACATGTAGAGCAATGTGTGTGGATACATGTAGAGCAATGTATGTGGATACATGTAGAGCAATGTATGTGGATACATGTAGAGCAATGTGTGTGGATACATGTAGAGCAATGTATGTGGATACATGTAGAGCAATGTATGTGGATACATGTAGAGCAATGTGTGTGGATACATGTAGAGCAATGTGTGTGGATACATGTAGAGCAATGTGTGTGGATACATGTAGAGCAATGTATGTGGATACATGTAGAGCAATGTATGTGGATACATGTACATGTAGAACAATGTGTGTGGATACATGTAGAGTAATCTATGGTGATACATGTAGAGCAATGTATGTGGATACATGTAGAGCAATGTATGTGGATACATGTACATGTAGAGCAATGTATGTGGATACATGTAGAGCAATGTGTGTGGATACATGTAGAGCAATGTGTGTGGATACATGTAGAGCAATGTATGTGGATACATGTAGAGCAATGTGTGTGGATACATGTAGAGCAATGTATGTGGATACATGTAGAGTAATGTATGTGGATACATGTAGAGCAATGTATGTGGATACATGTAGAGCAATGTGTGTGGATACATGTAGAGCAATGTGTGTGGATACATGTAGAGCAATGTATGTGGATACATGTACATGTAGAGCAATGTGTGTGGATACATGTAGAGTAATCTATGGTGATACATGTAGAGCAATGTATGTGGATACATGTAGAGCAATGTATGTGGATACATGTAGAGTAATATATGGTGATACATGTAGAGCAATGTATGTGGATACATGTAGAGCAATGTATGTGGATACATGTAGAGCAATGTGTGTGGATACATGTAGAGCAATGTGTGTGGATACATGTAGAGCAATGTGTGTGGATACATGTAGAGCAATGTATGTGGATACATGTAGAGCAATGTGTGTGGATACATGTAGAGCAATGTGTGTGGATACATGTAGAGCAATGTGTGTGGATACATGTAGACCAATGTATGTGGATACATGTAGAGCAATGTATGTGGATACATGTAGAGCAATGTATGTGGATACATGTAGAGCAATGCATGTGGATACATGTAGAGCAATGTATGTGGATACATGTAGAGCAATGTATGTGGATACATGTACATGTAGTGCAATGTATGTGGATACATGTAGAGCAATGTATGTGGATACATGTAGAGCAATGTATGTGGATACATGTACATGTAGAGCAATGTATGTGGATACATGTAGAGCAATGTGTGTGGATACATGTAGAGCAATGTATGTGGATACATGTAGAGCAATGTGTGTGGATACATGTAGAGCAATGTATGTGGATACATGTAGAGCAATGTATGTGGATACATGTAGAGTAATGTATGTGGATACATGTAGAGCAATGTATGTGGATACATCTACATGTAGAGCAATGTATGTGGATACATGTAGAGCAATGTATGTGGATACATGTACATGTAGAGCAATGTATGTGGATACATGTAGAGTAATGTATGTGGATACATGTAGAGCAATGTATGTGGATACATGTAGAGCAATGTATGTGGATACATGTAGAGCTCAATGTATGTGGATACATGTACATGTAGAGCAATGTATGTGGATACATGTAGAGCAATGTATGTGGATACATGTAGAGTAATATATGGTGATGCATGTAGAGCAATGTATGGTGATACATGTAGAGTAATCTATGGTGATACATGTAGAGCAATGTATGTGGATACATGTAGAGCAATGTGTTTGGATACATGTAGAGCAATGTATGTGGATACATGTAGAGCAATGTGTGTGGATACATGTAGAGCAATGTGTGTGGATACATGTAGAGCAATGTGTGTGGATACATGTAGAGCAATGTATGTGGATACATGTAGAGCAATGTGTGTGGATACATGTAGAGCAATGTGTGTGGATACATTTAGAGCAATGTATGTGGATACATGTAGAGCAATGTATGTGGATACATGTAGAGCAATGTGTGTGGATACATGTAGAGCAATGTGTGTGGATACATGTAGAGCAATGTATGTGGATACATGTAGAGCAATGTATGTGGATACATGTAGAGCAATGTATGTGGATACATGTAGAGCAATGTATGTGGATACATGTAGAGCAATGTGTGTGGATACATGTAGAGCAATGTGTGTGGATACATGTAGAGCAATGTATGTGGATACATGTAGAGCAATGTGTGTGGATACATGTAGAGCAATGTATGTGGATACATGTAGAGTAATGTATGTGGATACATGTAGAGCAATGTGTGTGGATACATGTAGAGCAATGTGTGTGGATACATGTAGAGCAATGTGTGTGGATACATGTAGAGCAATGTATGTGGATACATGTACATGTAGAGCAATGTATGTGGAACATACATGTAGAGCAATGTATGTGGATACATGTAGAGCAATGTATGTGGATACATGTAGAGCAATGTATGTGGATACATGTACATGTAGAGCAATGTATGTGGATACATGTAGAGCAATGTATGTGGATACATGTAGAGCAATGTATGTGGATACATGTAGAGCAATGTATGTGGATACATGTAGAGCAATGTATGTGGATACATGTAGAGCAATGTATGTGGATACATGTAGAGCAATGTATGTGGATACATGTAGAGCAATGTATGTGGATACATGTAGAGCAATGTATGTGGATACATGTAGAGCAATGTATGTGGATACATGTAGAGCAATGTGTGTGGATACATGTAGAGCAATGTATGTGGATACATGTAGAGCAATGTGTGTGGATACATGTAGAGCAATGTATGTGGATACATGTAGAGCAATGTATGTGGATACATGTAGAGCAATGTATGTGGATACATGTAGAGCAATGTATGTGGATACATGTAGAGCAATGTATGTGGATACATGTAGAGCAATGTATGTGGATACATGTAGAGCAATGTATGTGGATACATGTAGAGCAATGTATGTGGATACATGTAGAGCAATGTATGTGGATACATGTAGAGCAATGTATGTGGATAATGTAGAGCAATGTATGTGGATACATGTAGAGCAATGTATGTGGATACATGTAGAGCAATGTATGTGGATACATGTAGAGCAATGTATGTGGATACATGTAGAGCAATGTATGTGGATACATGTACATGTAGAGCAATGTATGTGGATACATGTAGAGCAATGTATGTGGATACATGTAGAGTAATCTATGGTGATACATGTAGAGCAATGTATGTGGATACATGTAGAGCAATGTATGTGGATACATGTAGAGCAATGTATGTGGATACATGTAGAGCAATGTATGTGGATACATGTAGAGCAATGTATGTGGATACATGTAGAGCAATGTATGTGGATACATGTAGAGTAATGTATGTGGATACATGTAGAGCAATGTATGTGGATACATGTAGAGTAATGTATGTGGATACATGTAGAGTAATGTATGTGGATACATGTACGGTTTAAAGTCCCAGTTGAAAGGCTGTTAACTGCATTAGGGTCAGATGGGGGATCGAACATATGATTCCTGGATTACCTGTCCAACGTGTACATCGGTGGTAAATATATCATACTGTGCACAATTTATTGTCATTTGGGAGCAGGTTCGAACTACTTCTTTACTCAAATATTGTTAATTTGTTTTAGAACTTGGCACATAAAAAAGAGTAACAATTGTGCTACATTGCACTTCAAACCTATTGAAACTTACCAATAAACGGATAAAAGATTCAACAAAAGCTGGTATATCATAAACATAATTGATTATAACAATGCTGATTGCCAATTAAATCCATGATAATGAAAGTGTGACAAGCGAAACTGGTAATTGCCTTGTTAGTTCAATGTTGACAAAACAGCCACCCATGCAGGTTACCTTGAAGGGGGCGGAGCATTTCCCAATTGGATTATCTAATCAAAAGTAACGTCTTAAAAGTTAAATTTACCGTCATCCAATCGAAATTAACATGACAATAACAAATCTGATCTACTGTAATTAGCGAGTGTCATAATGTATATTCGCACATCTAATCTGTAATCCACCTAATTGGCGAGTGTCGGCATGCACATACATACATGTAAGGGGCTTGGGTGACTGGAATCTTCACACATTTTTACTTACATAAATTATTGCAGTATGAATTAGTTCACAGTTGTCGTCCAAATGTTTACCTCAACAAAATATGGGTGCCCCAATATCACAGCCTCCTTACGCAATTGACACGAGATGGCTCATTAAGTTTTTATTAAGGCTGATATTATTCGACTTCAACAGACTTCAATACGATACGTAGCCATCCCCAATTTAAACAAAAATTGTTACCGACCAGTGCAATGTACACAGTACAGGTAAGATTCCACATTGATTCGTCACCAAAGGTTAAATATCTTTTGTGCCAGATATGAATGGCAGATAGTGACGACATTTCTGTACGCCAGAGTTTGTCCTTTCGTCACGAGCCAATCAAGAGGTCTCTATCCGTTTTCATTTTGCTTTGCGAAGTCGCGAGGAGTTTGATTAATCTGAGTGGCGTGTGTATATTGTATCGCCATGAAGTAGAGAGAAGAGGCATTGTGGAAGATATGTATCTTGCCTGAGGGCACAATCATAATGGCTGCACACACCTTGGCGCAAATTCCGGGCCTCTCACACCCACCCAAAGTGAATGCGCTACCATCACAACTTATTAATGACTTTTATGCAAGAATGTTTGAATCTATGTTTTTCTGAAAGCAGTGGCAAACAAAGACTTCGGATGTATTGTTTGTAGTGAGCTAATTTTTGTAATTTCAAATCATCTTCATTGCTAGTTCTTGTGCATTCAAAAATCTTGGTCATTGACACAATTTAATTATTGGATTATGTCAGGCCTCCATTATAACCAATCTCAAATCTGAAACTCTACTACTAAACTAAGGAAGTCACTTACAAAGTACTTACCTCTTTACTAACGGAGATGACCATTTTAAGAAATTCTGGATTGCACCAGTCACAGTATTGACAGCTTTTAAACCATTACCAATCGGTCCGATGGACACGGAACTTGACGTTCTGTTGTGGCGCAGAATTTTTTTTCTCGACGACTTGGAATCACTTTCATTACCAAACGATTCCATTATTTAAAGGCCACACACATATACGAATCATTCCGAATCACTATTTCATGTCAGAGTCACTTGTTTATTGGCGACAGTATCGGATTAGGGTGACACTTTTTTGGGTTTAATATGTTGACTTCTGGACTTCCGCTCGATCAATCGTCAATTATTTTCGAATTAATTTTTGTATTGCTTAATTTCACGTTGAGGCAATTAATTTAGACCCCGTGCAACAAAAAACCTGAACTAAGACCAAAAAAGGTATAGAAATATGGTCAAATAATGAATCTATGTTGAAATACGAAACGGATCTGTGGATGTATTTGTTTCTTTTTTATAGTATATTTTATTCTTGTTTATTAATCGATCATGTGGAATACTCGATGCAACCTCGGCGGTCAAGTGGGTGGACATAATTCAGACGCATTTCCAGTTAACCTCGGTGTCAGATAAGGTGGTATCCTGAGTGCTGATCTCTACAAAGTGCACATAAACGTACTACTCCAGCAAATGCAGAAACTACAATTCGGAGGGTCCATAGGAAACATTGGATGCTGTGCACCAACTTGCGCCGATGTCATTGCCTTACTAAGCAACGATCCGGATGAACTACAAATCTTAATAAACATGGCCATACAGTACAGTAAAGTGGAAAGATACCAGTTACAACCCACAAAAAGTCACATTATAGTGGTCAAACCAAACAATAGAGGTTTACATAAAATAGAACAAGAATGGAAAATGGATGACGAATTTATGAAGGAAACTACCAAAACTACCCACCTGGGAATAATCAGATCCACATCAATAGAAAATACTGCAAAGGAGACAGTTCATGAAAATATAAACAAAGCCAGACGCACTATATATAGCCTCATGTCAGCTGGATCACATGGAGAAACTGGTTTAGACCCAGAAACATCCATTCAACTGATAAGAACATACCTATTACCTATACTAACTTATTGACTTGAAATAATTCTACCCAAGGGTAAAATTCTGGAAAACCTAGAAAAATTTAACACAGCAGATCCAGCACCAGCAGTGTGTTAGTCTGGTGATGGATTATTACCGGTGACGGTCTTTATCATCTACTCGACCAGAGGTTGTTCTATATAGGACGGAACGATAAACAACAACGATGGCCGATTTTCTGTCAGTTTTAACAAATATAATATGAATAAGGCAAAGCCTCATAGCGAGCTCAATCACAGGAACTGGAAATGTTATCCATAAGCCACCAACGGTCTCTATTTTTTTAATAGAGGGGGTGTCCTAGGATAGAGGTACGAGACCGTTGGTGGCTTATGGATACAATTTCAAGTTCCTGTGGCTCAAGCATATAATCAATTAGAAGGTATTTAACTATAAAATTAAGAAGCGTTATTTAAGTGATAACGTATTATAGTCTGATCGCAGAAGAGGTACTGCTAAGTTTCCATTACATGTATGTTCCATTAATGTCAAACCCCTTGCGGGGATGTAGACATGTTTTCCTGGGCAAGCTTAGCCGACCTAAGTGGTTAACCAGTACTAAGCAATGTGTGTGAGGTGCCTTGCTCAATGACACTACATACGTGGCCTGACCGAGTATCGAACCCGGGACCGATCGATTCCAAATCCGACGCTCTACCACTGGACCACGGATACCACACATAAACTGAGGTATATAATTGTGTTAAATAAACTTGTCTCCTTTTCATAACAGTAGTAAATCCTAACGTGATCTCGACATTTTAGTTGGAATATGTAGAGTACTTAGAGGATTAAGTACCTCTTTAAACACATTCCAAGCTATTTATGGGTCGGATTTTTGGGTCAGCTACGTCCTTTTTAAAGTTGAACCCAGTTGGCTTTGTTAAATCGTTTAATTAACATATTTTTGGAAGTCGTGATAGCGCAGTGGTAGCGCGTTCGCTTCAGATGCTAAAGTTCCGGAGTTCGAGCTCCGCTGGAGCCGTTACGGTTGGGGTATGCTTGAATAGCGAAAGGGACTCCTTTCGCGAAAGGAACATTTGTCTGAATAGCGAAATGGATTTCAAACATATTTGTATGCTTTTTCGTATATTTTACTAGAACAAATGTGGAATGTTTAAACATAATTTTACCAATTGAAGTAGAATAAACAATGCAAATGAATATTAGTAATTTATAATAGGTCTGGACCAATTTGCAAAAGGAAAAGTTCATTTCGCGAAAAGAACATTTGTATGAATATCGAAATTGATTTCAAACATATGTTTATGCATTTTCGTATATTGTACTTGGACAAATATGGATTTTTTAACATAATTCATACTAATTGAAATAGAAGAAACAATGCAAATAACAAGTTTAATAATTTACATTACTTCTGGACCATATTTACATTACTTCTGGACCATATTTACATTACTTCTGGACCAATTGTTTATTTCGCGAAAGGTACATTTGTATGAATAGCAAAATGGATTTCAAACATAGTCTACCATTATACACTTGTAGCTAGTCTGTTTCAGAACGTTATATAAAACAAATCTGGAATAAAAGTGGAATTATGCAACAGAAATAATGCAAATTTGTCCGAATAGAGAGATGAATATATACATGAGTACCGGTATACATGTACATGTACGTGTACATGTATATCTATTTGATTTATGTGAATACATGTAGGTTGTAGGTCCACACTCTGCATTTAATATAATTATATTATAGAATCATTTAACGCGTTATGCAATAGAGTGTGTTGCATTTATAATTATTGCATCTGCTATACTTTAATATGGAAGAGCTTTGCATATTACATTACGAACATGCTAGTATTTATGAACATTTTATGGACGAACTATCCCATGCCCAAACTGGTACGTTGGTTTGTACATCCGTAATGTTCAATATACAAATGCAAAATTTAACGTTGAACAAAAGTGGAACTATGCAACAGAAATTATACAAATTGGTCTGAATGGTGAAATTAATATACATGTATACTTCAATTTGGGCGTAGTGAAGCATGTCCATAAAGTGATGATTACCGTGTGCACATACTCACGAGTGCATTTACTTAAACAGTGTATTGCATGCATCCTCATTTGTACAGATTACCGTCCTGCCCAAACTGGCACAAGACACTCATGTCGATAATCTGTACAAATGAGGATGCATGCAATATACATTTTAAGTAAATGCACTCGGTGAGTATGCGCACATGGTAATGGCCATGCTTCACCGCGCCCAAACTAGCAGGCGATATGCATGTATGTCTGTAGCGCATGTCTATGGCACGCCGTTTTACTATTTATTCCTGAAACAAGATATATCTTCCATTCAACAAGATATCTTGTTGAAAATATAAGATAGCGTGCTTGCAAACAGATATCTTATTTACTTATATAGATATCTTCTTATTGATATCGATATCTTTTTTGCTGAAATATACATCTTATATTGTGAAAAAGATATCTCTTTCACACTACAAGATATATCTTTAATATAAATCGATATCTTGAATTGACAAAGAGATATCTTATTGGTTCAAATATATATATCTTTGACAACACTTCAAACTTATATCTATTTGTGTGAACATGATATCTTGTTTTACCAGATATATATCTCTTTGAACGATTTAAACAAGATATAATTATTATTGCGTTAATAAGATATCTGTTTTACAATTCAATATATATATTTAGTTCAATAAGACATCTATTTGTCAATTCAAGATATATATTTAGATTAAAGAGATATATTGCATCGAGAAAGAAAAGAAATATCTTGTTCCTGGAATAAATAGAAAAATGGCGTGCCGTCACATGCTAACATGGTGTGACGTCACATGCTAACATGGTGTGCCGTCACATGCTAACATGGTGTGCCGTCACATGCTAACATGGCGTGCCGTCACATGCTAACATGGCGTGCCGTCACATGCTAACATGGCGTGCCGTCACATGCTAACATGGTGTGCTGTCACATACTAACATGGTGTGCCGTCACATACGGCGTCACATGCAATCACATGCTAACCGTCACATGCTAACATGGCGTGCCGTCACATGCTAACATGGTGTGCTGTCACATGCTAACATGGCGTGCCGTCACATGCTAACATGGCGTGCCGTCACATGCTAACATGGTGTGCCGTCACATGCTAACATGGCGTGCCGTCACATGCTAACATGGCGTGCCGTCACATGCTAATTTGAAACAGCAATGCAATATGATCATATAGATGCATAATGTACATTGTGTGAAACTGTCTACACAATCAACATAATGTATATTGTATGAAACTGTCTACACAATCAACATAATGTACATTGTATGTAACTGTCTACACAATCAACATAATGTACATTGTATGAAACTGTCTACACAATCAACATAATGTACATTGTATGAAACTGTCTACACACTCAACTTTCTCTTCGAACTGGGCGTGATTGAACGTTCGGTTCGTTTTCGTTACCGCCAGGCTGATGGTGTGGCCATCACGGATCTGGTACTATCTGTGAAGATAATGACGTTGGGATTGTCAGACCTGAACCTAGCAACTCGCCGTGTGCGCTGTTCCTCCGATATAAATGGTCAATGTCAACACCTGTTCCTTTCGCGAAATGAACGTCCCTTTCACTATTCAGGATTAATGTCCCTTTCGCTATTCAGGCATACCGTTACGGTTGTGCCCTTAGGCAAGGCATTTAATTCCACATTGCCTCTTTTCTCTCCCCGGTGGCAGGAATGATCGAGGTATCGAGAGTGATTAATATAAGTTGTATGAATTTGTTTCGCAATGGAGCTAAAAAGTGCATAACATATGGGAGAATAGTTGTGTTGTGTACTCATGATGGTGGAGCGTTGATCAGGAATACATCTAAAATATTCTCATTTCTGGTGGTAATTTTAACCAATTGTTGGAGATTATAGTACAAGTTTAGACTAGTCAGGCAGTCTTCATACATTTCCTTAAATTTGCAATTAGACTTCAGGGCTTCGGATTTTCAATCTATGTCCGGTAGATCGAAGTCATCGATTAGCCATGTGGTGCTATTTTGAGGCACGTTTGACAGAGATGACAACTCTGTTAGGGAATCCTCATCATTTTTGAGGGTTTATAACTTTATTGAAGGTACCAATGTCAATATCCAGGGTCCCATTCAGTGTGATTTTGGACCAGGATATGTTAGAGTTGGTTTTCAGGTCGGGTTGCTCTTGACAGGTGAGCTTTCTAGAGATTGCTGTGCAATCCGATCACACTATCGGCGCTTTGGAGTGTGAGAATATGTTCCTACTCAATAGTAAACAAGTACCACTAACTACATTCCAAGTTTACAAATGGAGGACGATTCTGACGAAGAGAGAGGAAACGTAAATTTGGCTTTTTTCCCCTGTCATTTTTGAAATATCTCTTGTGTAAATACAAGTTAGCAATTCAAACACAATGGCGTTACATGTGCTTATAGATGATAGAAATATTATTGCTAATTTGTTTTTTTAGTTAATATATTGCAGCAACCAATGTAAACAAACGTTCTCAATTTTCTGATTTCACGTTGGTGTTGCCTACAGTTATGTTCTGTGTAGGCCTGCCCCATCAAAGTGGTAGATGATGATGGTTCTAGCAGGGCATTCATTTGACACAAGCTCCAGGGCTTTGACGCATGGAAATCACTAAGAACTTATGGTAAAAATGCGAGTCAACTTTGACACTGGTGATCAAGCGTCATGGAACATTTTCTCAGTGGGGTAATTATCCCTATGTGGATGTCTAATACGATCGGATATGGCAGAGTCTGTCTAAAATTAAGCCATAATTCCGACTTCGGCAATGAACAAAGATGTCTGTGAAATCTGCATAAGCCTACAGCATTTCAAACTAACGGGCCGTCTGATTTATATATTCATCCTACTTCTGGCAAACTCCAACGATGTCCAGCTCAATCCGAGTCCAATGCATGATGAGACCACCATCTACCCATGCGGGACCTGCGACCAACCCGTCACCTGGGACCACCGTGCGGTGGTGTGTGATACGTGTGACCAATGGTATCACATAGACTGCCAGGATGTTCACACTGGAACATACAGTATCCTCAACGAAGACAGCGCCATCAGATGGGACTGTATCGTTTGCAACAATCCCAACTATAGTACCGTATGCTTTGACCTCTACTCTATCTCTACGAACAATCCATATAGTATTCTCTCAATCAGTAGCACCAGCCTACCGAGTCCAAATGCAAACCGCCAGATCAAACCAATTCATTCCTTAACCCCAGAGCGCAAACAACATAAACAAAACCAACCGGCGACAAATCGACCACCTCTCCGCATCTTGAACATTAACTGTCAGTCCATCAAGAAGAAGCAGGATAGAATTGAGAACATCATCGAAAGTACAAAACCCGACATCATTATGGCCACTGAAACCTGGCTGGACCCAACCATCACCGACAACCAAATCTTTCCATCCAACTATAAACTATGGCGTACGGATCGGCTATCAGGTACAGGCGGTGGTGTCTTACTTGCCATCACGGACAACTTGATCAGTTCTGATGTTACCGAGTTACAGACGGACTGTGAGATTATCTGGGCAAAGATCAACCTGATTGGTTCTAAAACACTTTATCTATGTTCCTACTATAACCCGAAAACCAATGATGAACTCAGTCTAAATCATTTTGAAGAATCTGTCAACCGAGCATCTTTAATCAAAGACTCAATACTAATAATCGGAGGAGACTTTAACTTACCTGGCTGGGATTGGAAGTCCAAGACTCTGAAACCAAACTCAACTCATACACGTCTCCATTACAAATTCTCTGACTGCTTAGATGACAATGGACTCACTCAACTTGTTGAAGAGCCAACACGAAATAAAAACACGCTAGATCTACTACTTACCAACCTCCCAAGTAAAGTCTTACATACAAGCACCATGCCAGGGATCTCAGACCATGACTCAGTCTTGATGGAGTTTGACATGCGGCCCATATCACACAAACAAATCCCGAGGAAAATCGCTCTCTACAAGAACGCCCAGTGGGATAGCATGAGATCCGACCTGACCACTCTACATACACAGATCCTGAAACTAGCTCGACAAAACGAGACCACAGAAATGTTATGGACAACCTTTAAAGAAAAACTGAAACTGAGCATAAATGCACACAAAACAGCAAGACCAAAAGACTCTGCCCCATGGATTACACCTGAAATCAAAAAACTTGTCAAAAAAAGAGACCATCTACACAAAGCAAAGAAGAAATCCAACAATCCGGCTCACATCAAGAAATTCAAAGACGCTAAACAACTACTACAGAAGAAGCTCCGTCAGGCATATTGGTCATACATTGACAATATGATCACACCACAGCCCACTGATACACACAAGA
Source organism: Archivesica marissinica (assembly GCA_014843695.1). Lineage (NCBI taxonomy): Eukaryota > Metazoa > Mollusca > Bivalvia > Venerida > Vesicomyidae > Archivesica > Archivesica marissinica. Next base: position 95,122,786 of record CM026386.1, read on the forward strand.
ACTCCACCAAGCGCTTCTGGACCTTTATTAAAGTTAAACACAAGAAGAAAGACAACGCTTCAATCACTGGACTCCGGAGCCAAGGTCAACTCCATTCAGACCCGAAGACCAAAGCAAATATCCTCAACCATCAGTTCCAGTCAGTTTTCACCAAAGACACGCCTTACTCCGAACAACAATTCAAGACTGGAGGTTACACTCAAACCAAGGATTACCCAGTTGCTCCTGACATCACCATCACTCCTAACGGCGTCGAAAAACTCCTAAGCTCTCTTAACACTCACAAATCCCCAGGTCCAGATAGCATCAACCCGAGAGTATTAAAGGAACTGTCAACCCACATTGCTCCCATCCTTACCATCATCTTTAACTACTCTCTCAACACTGGTACCACCCCCGATGACTGGCGGAAAGCAAATGTCTCTCCAATCTACAAGAAAGGGAGTAAATACAACCCAGAAAACTACCGACCTATCTCCTTAACCTGCATATGCTGCAAACTCATGGAACATATCATCACCAGTCACATCATGCAACACGGCGAAAACAACAACATACTTTATCCACTACAACATGGCTTCCGAAAATGTCGATCCTGTGAAACACAGTTTCTAGAATTCACGGACGACATCACATCAAACCTGGAAAGCGGAACACAGACAGACGTCTTGGTGATGGATTTTTCCAAGGCGTTCGACAAGGTCTCACATAGTCTTCTCCTCCACAAGCTGAACCACTACGGCATCCAAGGAAAGACCAACCGCTGGATATATGCTTTCTTGAGCGGAAGATCCCAGTCAGTAGTACTGGAAGGGGAGACTTCAGACACAGTCAAGGTAGAGTCCGGTGTCCCTCAAGGCTTTGTCCTTGGACCCAGCCTGTTCCTGTATTATATCAATGACATCCCTCACGATTTGGATGCTACCATCCGATTGTTCGCCGATGATACCATCGCCTACCTAGCCATCGCAAATAACATCGACTGCACCAACTTACAAAAATATCTTGACAAACTATCACAGTGGGAGAGCAAGTGGAAAATGGCCTTCCACCCAGACAAATGCCAGGTCATCTCTATCTCTCGAAAGAAAAGAACCATCCATTTTGACTACCAACTTCATAACCAATCACTACTACACGTCAAATCAGCAAAATACCTGGGAGTCACCATCAACAACATGCTGGACTGGGGAGAACATATTATCAACATCACAAACAAAGCTAATAGAAACCTGAACTTCATACGACGGAACCGTAACATAGCCTCATCCCCAACAAAAGAACTCGCCTACAAGTCACTGGTCAGACCCACCGTAGAATACACCTGCTCAGTATGGGATCCCTACGAAACAACAGATATAAACAAACTGGAGATGGTTCAACGTCGTGGGGCACGATTCGTCAAACACTGTTACCAGAGCAGATCCAGTGTCACCGAGATGCTCCAAGACCTACAGTGGACATCACTCCAGGACAGAAGAAAAACATCTCGCCGAGTTCTACTATTCAAAATAGTCAACGACCAAGTCACTGTCAACAAGGCCGACCGCCTATTACCCCCTCCGCGCCGCTCGCGTCACACAGCAGACCATGCCTTCCAAATTCCACGCTGTTCCTACTAGCTACCATCAACAGTCATTCTTCCCAAGAACCATCAAGGAGTGGAACAGTCTTCCTCCGGACACTATATCAGTTGGCACAGTTGACGCCTTCAAGGCTCAACTAGCCACCATCTTTATCTAATCTCCTAACAGTCTTTTATTTTTTATTTTTTAACTCTCCACTGTACATACTATCACTTTTATTCCAATTCTTTCTCTATGCGCACCCATCTGGCAATAATGTTCAGTTTGTTGAACTTGGCCAGTAACTGGTAGAAGTAGAAGAAGCAGTACAGTGGGGGGGACTAGTACAGTACAGGTCCCACGGATTTGTTTCCACTTTACCATGGGGGGGAAGATTTATCTTGTAGTGGTAAATTGCAGTGGATACATCTTTTTTTCGGCGGGGGAAAATGCATTTTTCGCAGATTGACGGACAACAAATATCAGAATACGGTACATGGTGGAACCTGTAAGATTATTGTATAGTGTATTATTGCCAATATTTTACCTGGATGGCGAAATGTTATTTAAGTACATTGAAATATAAGTTTTATTACACAATCATTTGGTTGCGCTTAAATTCAATAGTGAGTCCATCACCAGGTATGATACTCACACAATGTGTGTAGTGTACTTGAGCTACGTACTTGTCATACAGTGTGTGTAGTGTACTTGAGCTAGCTACTTGTCATACAATGTGTGTAGTGTACTTGAGCTAGCTACTTGTCATACAATGTGTGTAGTGTACTTGAGCTACGTACTTGTCATACAATGTGTGTAGTGTACTTGAGCTAGCTACTTGTCATACAATGTGTGTAGTGTACTTGAGCTAGCTACTTGTCATACAATGTGTGTAGTGTACTTGAGCTAGCTACTTGTCATACAATGTGTGTAGTGTACTTGACATACAATGTGTGTAGTGTACTTGTCATACAATGTGTGTAGTGTACTTGGGCTAGCTACTTGTCATACAATGTGTGTAGTGTACTTGAGCTAGCTACTTGTCATACAATGTGTGTAGTGTACTTGAGCTAGCTACTTGTCATACAATGTGTGTAGTGTACTTGGGCTAGCTACTTGTCATACAATGTGTGTAGTGTACTTGACATACAATGTGTGTAGTGTACTTGTCATACAATGTGTGTAGTGTACTTGGGCTAGCTACTTGTCATACAATGTGTGTAGTGTACTTGGGCTAGCTACTTGTCATACAATGTGTGTAGTGTACTTGTCATACAATGTGTGTAGTGTACTTGAGCTAGCTACTTGTCATACAATGTGTGTAGTGTACTTGTCATACAATGTGTGTAGTGTACTTGTCATACAATGTGTGTAGTGTACTTGGGCTAGCTACTTGTCATACAATGTGTGTAGTGTACTTGGGCTAGCTACTTGTCATACAATGTGTGTAGTGTACTTGAGCTAGCTACTTGTCATACAATGTGTGTAGTGTACTTGGGCTAGCTACTTGTCATACAATGTGTGTAGTGTACTTGGGCTAGCTACTTGTCATACAATGTGTGTAGTGTACTTGGGCTAGCTACTTGTCATACAATGTGTGTAGTGTACTTGGGCTAGCTACTTGTCATACAATGTGTGTAGTGTACTTGTCATACAATGTGTGTAGTGTACTTGGGCTAGCTACTTGTCATACAATGTGTGTAGTGTACTTGAGCTAGCTACTTGTCATACAATGTGTGTAGTGTACTTGGGCTAGCTACTTGTCATACAATGTGTGTAGTGTACTTGAGCTAGCTACTTGTCATACAATGTGTGTAGTGTACTTGGGCTAGCTACTTGTCATACAATGTGTGTAGTGTACTTGAGCTAGCTACTTGTCATACAATGTGTGTAGTGTACTTGAGCTAGCTACTTGTCATACAATGTGTGTAGTGTACTTGAGCTAGCTACTTGTCATACAATGTGTGTAGTGTACTTGGGCTAGCTACTTGTCATACAATGTGTGTAGTGTACTTGGGCTAGCTACTTGTCATACAATGTGTGTAGTGTACTTGAGCTAGCTACTTGTCATACAATGTGTGTAGTGTACTTGAGCTAGCTACTTGTCATACAATGTGTGTAGTGTACTTGGGCTAGCTACTTGTCATACAATGTGTGTAGTGTACTTGGGCTAGCTACTTGTCATACAATGTGTGTAGTGTACTTGAGCTAGCTACTTGTCATACAATGTGTGTAGTGTACTTGGGCTAGCTACTTGTCATACAATGTGTGTAGTGTACTTGTCATACAATGTGTGTAGTGTACTTGGGCTAGCTACTTGTCATACAATGTGTGTAGTGTACTTGAGCTAGCTACTTGTCATACAATGTGTGTAGTGTACTTGGGCTAGCTACTTGTCATACAATGTGTGTAGTGTACTTGAGCTAGCTACTTGTCATACAATGTGTGTAGTGTACTTGAGCTAGCTACTTGTCATACAATGTGTGTAGTGTACTTGAGCTAGCTACTTGTCATACAATGTGTGTAGTGTACTTGGGCTAGCTACTTGTCATACAATGTGTGTAGTGTACTTGACATACAATGTGTGTAGTGTACTTGTCATACAATGTGTGTAGTGTACTTGGGCTAGCTACTTGTCATACAATGTGTGTAGTGTACTTGTCATACAATGTGTGTAGTGTACTTGTCATACAATGTGTGTAGTGTACTTGGGCTAGCTACTTGTCATACAATGTGTGTAGTGTACTTGGGCTAGCTACTTGTCATACAATGTGTGTAGTGTACTTGGGCTAGCTACTTGTCATACAATGTGTGTAGTGTACTTGGGCTAGCTACTTGTCATACAATGTGTGTAGTGTACTTGTCATACAATGTGTGTAGTGTACTTGAGCTAGCTACTTGTCATACAATGTGTGTAGTGTACTTGTCATACAATGTGTGTAGTGTACTTGTCATACAATGTGTGTAGTGTACTTGAGCTAGCTACTTGTCATACAATGTGTGTAGTGTACTTGAGCTAGCTACTTGTCATACAATGTGTGTAGTGTACTTGGGCTAGCTACTTGTCATACAATGTGTGTAGTGTACTTGAGCTAGCTACTTGTCATACAATGTGTGTAGTGTACTTGGGCTAGCTACTTGTCATACAATGTGTGTAGTGTACTTGAGCTAGCTACTTGTCATACAATGTGTGTAGTGTACTTGAGCTAGCTACTTGTCATACAATGTGTGTAGTGTACTTGAGCTAGCTACTTGTCATACAATGTGTGTAGTGTACTTGGGCTAGCTACTTGTCATACAATGTGTGTAGTGTACTTGAGCTAGCTACTTGTCATACAATGTGTGTAGTGTACTTGGGCTAGCTACTTGTCATACAATGTGTGTAGTGTACTTGAGCTAGCTACTTGTCATACAATGTGTGTAGTGTACTTGGGCTAGCTACTTGTCATACAATGTGTGTAGTGTACTTGAGCTAGCTACTTGTCATACAATGTGTGTAGTGTACTTGGGCTAGCTACTTGTCATACAATGTGTGTAGTGTACTTGAGCTAGCTACTTGTCATACAATGTGTGTAGTGTACTTGAGCTAGCTACTTGTCATACAATGTGTGTAGTGTACTTGAGCTAGCTACTTGTCATACAATGTGTGTAGTGTACTTGAGCTAGCTACTTGTCATACAATGTGTGTAGTGTACTTGAGGTAGGTACTTGTCATACAATGTGTGTAGTGTACTTGGGCTAGCTACTTGTCATACAATGTGTGTAGTGTACTTGAGCTAGCTACTTGTCATACAATGTGTGTAGTGTACTTGGGCTAGCTACTTGTCATACAATGTGTGTAGTGTACTTGAGCTAGCTACTTGTCATACAATGTGTGTAGTGTACTTGAGCTAGCTACTTGTCATACAATGTGTGTAGTGTACTTGGGCTAGCTACTTGTCATACAATGTGTGTAGTGTACTTGAGCTAGCTACTTGTCATACAATGTGTGTAGTGTACTTGAGCTAGCTACTTGTCATACAATGTGTGTAGTGTACTTGAGCTAGCTACTTGTCATACAATGTGTGTAGTGTACTTGGGCTAGCTACTTGTCATACAATGTGTGTAGTGTACTTGAGCTAGCTACTTGTCATACAATGTGTGTAGTGTACTTGAGCTAGCTACTTGTCATACAATGTGTGTAGTGTACTTGGGCTAGCTACTTGTCATACAATGTGTGTAGTGTACTTGGGCTAGCTACTTGTCATACAATGTGTGTAGTGTACTTGAGCTAGCTACTTGTCATACAATGTGTGTAGTGTACTTGAGCTAGCTACTTGTCATACAATGTGTGTAGTGTACTTGAGCTAGCTACTTGTCATACAATGTGTGTAGTGTACTTGAGCTAGCTACTTGTCATACAATGTGTGTAGTGTACTTGTCATACAATGTGTGTAGTGTACTTGGGCTAGCTACTTGTCATACAATGTGTGTAGTGTACTTGGGCTAGCTACTTGTCATACAATGTGTGTAGTGTACTTGGGCTAGCTACTTGTCATACAATGTGTGTAGTGTACTTGAGCTAGCTACTTGTCATACAATGTGTGTAGTGTACTTGTCATACAATGTGTGTAGTGTACTTGGGCTAGCTACTTGTCATACAATGTGTGTAGTGTACTTGTCATACAATGTGTGTAGTGTACTTGAGCTAGCTACTTGTCATACAATGTGTGTAGTGTACTTGAGCTAGCTACTTGTCATACAATGTGTGTAGTGTACTTGAGCTAGCTACTTGTCATACAATGTGTGTAGTGTACTTGAGCTAGCTACTTGTCATACAATGTGTGTAGTGTACTTGAGCTAGCTACTTGTCATACAATGTGTGTAGTGTACTTGGGCTAGCTACTTGTCATACAATGTGTGTAGTGTACTTGGGCTAGCTACTTGTCATACAATGTGTGTAGTGTACTTGAGCTAGCTACTTGTCATACAATGTGTGTAGTGTACTTGAGCTAGCTACTTGTCATACAATGTGTGTAGTGTACTTGAGCTAGCTACTTGTCATACAATGTGTGTAGTGTACTTGAGCTAGCTACTTGTCATACAATGTGTGTAGTGTACTTGAGCTAGCTACTTGTCATACAATGTGTGTAGTGTACTTGAGCTAGCTACTTGTCATACAATGTGTGTAGTGTACTTGGGCTAGCTACTTGTCATACAATGTGTGTAGTGTACTTGAGCTAGCTACTTGTCATACAATGTGTGTAGTGTACTTGAGCTAGGTACTTGTCATACAATGTGTGTAGTGTACTTGGGCTAGCTACAATGTGTGTAGTGTACTTGAGCTAGCTACTTGTCATACAATGTGTGTAGTGTACTTGAGCTAGCTACTTGTCATACAATGTGTGTAGTGTACTTGAGCTAGCTACTTGTCATACAATGTGTGTAGTGTACTTGGGCTAGCTACTTGTCATACAATGTGTGTAGTGTACTTGAGCTAGCTACTTGTCATACAATGTGTGTAGTGTACTTGAGCTAGCTACTTGTCATACAATGTGTGTAGTGTACTTGGGCTAGCTACTTGTCATACAATGTGTGTAGTGTACTTGAGCTAGCTACTTGTCATACAATGTGTGTAGTGTACTTGTCATACAATGTGTGTAGTGTACTTGTCATACAATGTGTGTAGTGTACTTGGGCTAGCTACTTGTCATACAATGTGTGTAGTGTACTTGGGCTAGCTACTTGTCATACAATGTGTGTAGTGTACTTGGGCTAGCTACTTGTCATACAATGTGTGTAGTGTACTTGAGCTAGGTACTTGTCATACAATGTGTGTAGTGTACTTGGGCTAGCTACTTGTCATACAATGTGTGTAGTGTACTTGGGCTAGCTACTTGTCATACACTGTGTGTAGTGTACTTGTCATACAATGTGTGTAGTGTACTTGGGCTAGCTACTTGTCATACAATGTGTGTAGTGTACTTGGGCTAGCTACTTGTCATACACTGTGTGTAGTGTACTTGTCATACAATGTGTGTAGTGTACTTGGGCTAGCTACTTGTCATACAATGTGTGTAGTGTACTTGAGCTACGTACTTGTCACACAATGTGTGTAGTGTACTTGAGCTAGCTACTTGTCATACACTGTGTGTAGTGTACTTGTCATACAATGTGTGTAGTGTACTTGAGCTAGCTACTTGTCATACAATGTGTGTAGTGTACTTGTCATACAATGTTTGTAGTGTACTTGAGCTACGTACTTGTCACACAATGTGTGTAGTGTACTTGAGCTAGCTACTTGTCATACACTGTGTGTAGTGTACTTGTCATACAATGTGTGTAGTGTACTTGAGCTAGCTACTTGTCATACAATGTGTGTAGTGTACTTGAGCTAGCTACTTGTCATACAATGTTTGTAGTGTACTTGAGCTAGCTACTTGTCATACAATGTGTGTAGTGTACTTGAGCTAGCTACTTGTCATACAATGTGTGTAGTGTACTTGAGCTACGTACTTGTCATACAATGTGTGTAGTGTACTTGAGCTAGCTACTTGTCATACAATGTGTGTAGTGTACTTGTCATACAATGTTTGTAGTGTACTTGGGCTACGTACTTGTCATACAATGTGTGTAGTGTACTTGGGCTAGCTACTTGTCATACAATGTGTGTAGTGTACTTGAGCTAGCTACTTGTCATACAATGTGTGTAGTGTACTTGAGCTAGCTACTTGTCATACAATGTGTGTAGTGTACTTGTCATACAATGTGTGTAGTGTACTTGAGCTAGCTACTTGTCATACAATGTGTGTAGTGTACTTGGGCTAGCTACTTGTCATACAATGTGTGTAGTGTACTTGAGCTAGCTACTTGTCATACAATGTGTGTAGTGTACTTGAGCTAGCTACTTGTCATACAATGTGTGTAGTGTACTTGGGCTAGCTACTTGTCATACAATGTGTGTAGTGTACTTGAGCTAGCTACTTGTCATACAATGTGTGTAGTGTACTTGAGCTAGCTACTTGTCATACAATGTGTGTAGTGTACTTGAGCTAGCTACTTGTCATACAATGTGTGTAGTGTACTTGTCATACAATGTGTGTAGTGTACTTGAGCTAGCTACTTGTCATACAATGTGTGTAGTGTACTTGAGCTACGTACTTGTCATACAATGTGTGTAGTGTACTTGTCATACAATGTGTGTAGTGTACTTGAGCTAGCTACTTGTCATACAATGTGTGTAGTGTACTTGGGCTAGCTACTTGTCATACAATGTGTGTAGTGTACTTGAGCTAGCTACTTGTCATACAATGTGTGTAGTGTACTTGAGCTAGCTACTTGTCACACAATGTGTGTAGTGTACTTGAGCTAGCTACTTGTCATACAATGTGTGTAGTGTACTTGAGCTAGCTACTTGTCATACAATGTGTGTAGTGTACTTGACATACAATGTGTGTAGTGTACTTGTCATACAATGTGTGTAGTGTACTTGGGCTAGCTACTTGTCATACAATGTGTGTAGTGTACTTGAGCTAGCTACTTGTCATACAATGTGTGTAGTGTACTTGAGCTAGCTACTTGTCATACAATGTGTGTAGTGTACTTGAGCTAGCTACTTGTCATACAATGTGTGTGGTGTACTTGTCATACACTGTGTGTAGTGTACTTGTCATACACTGTGTGTAGTGTACTTGAGCTAGCTACTTGTCAAACAATGTGTGTGGTGTACTTGAGCTAGCTACTTGTCATACAATGTTAATGTTTAATTCTCGTTAACCACTCACAGTATTTTCATAAAACTCTTTCTTGATTTATGTTCAGGCCCAGGTTCATCAGAACCAACCATACGACGAGTCTCTTGACGTTGATGGTGAAGAGATAGCAAGCACTTACTCACCTACACCACGTGTCACTGAAACAGGCAAGTTGTGTATACCCACCTACACCATGTGTCTGTCAAACAGGCAAGTTGTATATACCCACCTACACCATGTGTCAGTCAAACAGGTTAAGATGTATATACCCATCTACACCACGTGTCTGTCAAACAGGCAAGTTGTGTATGTATACCCACCTACACCATGTGTCAGTCAAACAGGCAAGTTGTATATACCCACCTACACCATGTGTCAGTCAAACAGGCAAGTTGTATATACCCACCTACACCATGTGTCTGTCAAACAGGCAAGTTGTATATACCCACCTACACCATGTGTCAGTCAAACAGGCAAGTTGTATATACCCACCTACACCATGTGTCACTGAAACAGGCAAGTTGTATATACCCACCTACACCATGTGTCACTGAAACAGGCAAGTTGTATATACCCACCTACACCATGTGTCAGTCAAACAGGCAAGTTGTATATACCCACCTACACCATGTGTCACTGAAACAGGCAAGTTGTATATACCCACCTACACCATGTGTCTGTCAAACAGGCAAGTTGTATATACTCACCTACACCATGTGTCAGTCAAACAGGCAAGTTGTATATACCCACCTACACCATGTGTCACTGAAACAGGCAAGTTGTATATACCCACCTACACCATGTGTCAGTCAAACAGGCAAGTTGTATATACCCACCTACACCATGTGTCAGTCAAACAGGTAAGTTGTATATACCGACCTACACCATGTGTCAGTCAAACAGGCAAGTTGTATATACCCACCTACACCATGTGTCTGTCAGACAGGCAAGTTGTATATGTCAAACAGGCAAGTTGTATATGTCAAACAGGTAAGTTGTATATGTCAAACAGGCAAGTTGTATATACCCACCTACACCATGTGTCAGTCAAACAGGCAAGTTGTATATGTCAAACAGGCAAGTTGTGTATACCCACCTACACCATGTGTCAGTCAAACAGGCAAGTTGTATATACCCACCTACACCATGTGTCAGTCAAACAGGTAAGTTGTATATACCCACCTACACCATGTGTCAGTCAAACAGGCAAGTTGTATATACCCACCTACACCATGTGTCAGTCAAACAGGTAAGTTGTATATACCCAACACAATGTATATGTCAAACAGGTAAGTTGTATATGTCAAACAGGCAAGTTGTATATACCCACCTACACCATGTGTCAGTCAAACAGGTAAGTTGTATATGTCAAACAGGCAAGTTGTATATACCCACCTACACCATGTGTCAGTCAAACAGGCAAGTTGTATATACCCACCTACACCATGTGTCAGTCAAACAGGCAAGTTGTATATACCCACCTACACCATGTGTCTGTCAAACAGGCAAGTTGTATATACCCACCTACACCATGTGTCAGTCAAACAGGCAAGTTGTATATACCCACCTACACCATGTGTCAGTCAAACAGGCAAGTTGTATATACCCACCTACACCATGTGTCACTGAAACAGGCAAGTTGTATATACCCACCTACACCATGTGTCACTGAAACAGGCAAGTTGTATATACCCACCTACACCATGTGTCACTGAAACAGGCAAGTTGTATATACCCACCTACACCATGTGTCTGTCAAACAGGTAAGTTGTATATACCCACCTACACCATGTGTCTGTCAAACAGGTAAGTTGTATATACCCACCTACACCATGTGTCTGTCAAACAGGCAAGTTGTATATACCCACCTACACCATGTGTCAGTCAAACAGGTAAGTTGTATATGTCAAACAGGCAAGTTGTATATACCCACCTACACCATGTGTCTGTCAAACAGGCAAGTTGTGTATACCCACCTACACCATGTGTCAGTCAAACAGGCAAGTTGTATATACCCACCAGTGACCTACTGTTGTTATAGAAGTTAGAACAGATACTATTGTTACTGAACAGATACTATTGTTACTGAACAGATACTATTGTTATAGAACATATACTATTGGTATAGAACAGATACTATTGTTCCATATAACTATTGTTATAGAACAGATACTATTGTTATAGAACAGATACTATTGTTATAGAACATATACTATTGTTATAGAACATATACTATTGTTATAGAACAGATACTATTGTTATAGAACAGATACTATTGTTATAGAACAGATACTATTGTTATAGAACAGATACTATTGTTATAGAACATATACTATTGTTATAGAACAGATACTATTGTTATAGAACAGATACTGTTGTTATAGAACAGATACTATTGTTATAGAACAGATACTATTGTTATAGAACAGATACTATTGTTATAGAACAGATACTATTGTTATTGAACAGATACTATTGTTATAGAACAGATACTATTGTTATAGAATAGATACTATTCTTATAGAACAGATACTATTGTTCCATAGAACAGATACTATTGTTCCATAGAACTATTGTTATAGAACAGATACTATTGTTATAGAACAGATACTATTGTTATAGAACAGATACTATTGTTATAGAATAGATACTATTGTTCCATAGAACTAGTGTTATAGAACATATACTATTGTTATAGAACAGATACTATTGTTATAGAACTATTGTTATAGAACAGATACTATTGTTATAGAACAGATACTATTGTTATAGAACAGATACTATTGTTCCATATAACTATTGTTATAGAACAGATACTATTGTTATAGAACAGATACTATTGTTATAGAACAGATACTATTGTTCCATAGAACTATTGTTATAGAACAGATACTATTGTTATAGAACAGATACTATTGTTCCATATAACTATTGTTATAGAACAGATACTATTGTTATAGACATATACTATTGTTATAGACAGATACTATTGTTATAGAACATATACTATTGTTATAGAACATATACTAGTGTTATAGAACATATACTATTGTTATAGAACAGATACTATTGTTATAGAACTATTGTTATAGAACAGATACTATTGTTATATAACAGATACTATTGTTCCATAGAACATATACTATTGTTCCATAGAACTATTGTCATAGAACAGATACTATTGTTATAGAACAGATACTATTGTTATAGAACAGATACTATTGTTATAGAACAGATACTATTGTTATAGAACAGATACTATTGTTCCATAGAACTATTGTTATAGAACAGATACTATTGTTATAGACAGATACTATTGTTATAGAACAGATACTATTGTTATAGAACAGATACTATTGTTATAGAACATATACTATTGTTATAGAACAGATACTATTGTTATAGAACAGATACTATTGTTATAGATATATACTAATAATAACTATTGTTATAGACAGCTACTATTGTTCCATATAACTATTGTTATAGAGCTGATACTATTGTTCCATAGCACTATTGTTATAGAACTGTGAACAGATACTATTGTTATAGAACAGATACTATTGTTCCATAGAACTATTGTTATAGAGCTGATACTATTGTTCCATAGAACTATTGTTATAGAGCTTATACTATTGTTTTACTACTGACTATTTATTTTTCATGATCAGGAGCTCGCCTGGGTGTCCCAGGTCGAGGGAGACCACAAGGTAATATTAATGCACGTACACCTGTTGTTATGCATGCATTAACTAGTATGTATGACCAGTAACCTTGCTTGTCATTTTCTTTTTTATATATATACAGTGTATACATTGTTTTATACTGTTTAGTAAAATATTATATTTCTCTGTAAATATTTATAAAATTGCACCTTTTTTAAAATGTGTTTTATTTTTGCTCATCAAACACTGTGTTCTAGAACTTGTAGTGTATGGTACTACTTGTAGTGTATGGTACTACTTGTAGTGTATGGTACTACTTGTAGTGTATGGTACTACTTGTAGTGTATGGTACTACTTGTAGTGTATGGTACTACTTGTAGTGTATGGTACTACTTGTAGTGTATGGTACTACTTGTAGTGTATGGTACTACTTGTAGTGTATGGTACTACTTGTAGTGTATGGTACTACTTGTAGTGTATGGTACTACTTGTAGTGTATGGTACTACTTGTAGTGTATGGTACTACTTGTAGTGTATGGTACTACTTGTAGTGTATGGTACTACTTGTAGTGTATGGTACTACTTGTAGTGTATGGTACTACTTGTAGTGTATGGTACTACTTGTAGTGTATGGTACTACTGTAGTGTATGGTACTACTTGTAGTGTATGGTACTACTGTAGTGTATGGTACTACTGTAGTGTATGGTACTACTTGTAGTGTATGGTACTACTTGTAGTGTATGGTACTACTTGTAGTGTATGGTACTACTTGTAGTGTATGGTACTACTTGTAGTGTATGGTACTACTTGTAGTGTATGGTACTACTTGTAGTGTATGGTACTACTTGTAGTGTATGGTACTACTTGTAGTGTATGGTACTACTTGTAGTGTATGGTACTACTTGTAGTGTATGGTACTACTTGTAGTGTATGGTACTACTTGTAGTGTATGGTACTACTTGTAGTGTATGGTACTACTTGTAGTGTATGGTACTACTTGTAGTGTATGGTACTACTTGTAGTGTATGGTACTACTTGTAGTGTATGGTACTACTTGTAGTGTATGGTACTACTTGTAGTGTATGGTACTACTTGTAGTGTATGGTACTACTTGTAGTGTATGGTACTACTTGTAGTGTATGGTACTACTTGTAGTGTATGGTACTACTTGTAGTGTATGGTACTACTTGTAGTGTATGGTACTACTTGTAGTGTATGGTACTACTTGTAGTGTATGGTACTACTTGTAGTGTATGGTACTACTTGTAGTGTATGGTACTACTTGTAGTGTATGGTACTACTTGTAGTGTATGGTACTACTTGTAGTGTATGGTACTTGTAGTGTATGGTACTACTTGTAGTGTATGGTACTACTTGTAGTGTATGGTACTACTTGTAGTGTATGGTACTACTTGTAGTGTATGGTACTACTTGTAGTGTATGGTACTACTTGTAGTGTATGGTACTACTTGTAGTGTATGGTACTACTTGTAGTGTATGGTACTACTTGTAGTGTATGGTACTACTTGTAGTGTATGGTACTACTTGTAGTGTATGGTACTACTTGTAGTGTATGGTACTACTTGTAGTGTATGGTACTATTGTAGTGTATGGTACTACTTGTAGTGTATGGTACTACTTGTAGTGTATGGTACTACTTGTTGTGTATGGTACTACTTGTAGGTATGGTACTACTTGTAGTGTATGGTACTACTTGTAGTGTATGGTACTACTTGTAGTGTATGGTACTACTTGTAGTGTATGGTACTACTTGTAGTGTATGGTACTACTTGTAGTGTATGGTACTACTTGTAGTGTATGGTACTACTTGTAGTGTATGGTACTACTTGTAGTGTATGGTACTACTTGTAGTGTATGGTACTACTTGTAGTGTATGGTACTACTTGTAGTGTATGGTACTACTTGTAGTGTATGGTACTACTTGTAATGACTGTTTAATTTGGTACTAATTGTACACGTAGTATATTCACTTGTGGTGTATGGTACTACTTGTAGTGTATGGTACTACTTGTAGTGTATGGTACTACTTGTAGTGTATGGTACTACTTGTAGTGTATGGTACTACTTGTAGTGTATGGTACTACTTGTAGTGTATGGTACTACTTGTAGTGTATGGTACTACTTGTAGTGTATGGTACTACTTGTAGTGTATGGTACTACTTGTAGTGTATGGTACTACTTGTAGTGTATGGTACTACTTGTAGTGTATGGTACTACTTGTAGTGTATGGTACTACTTGTAGTGTATGGTACTACTTGTAGTGTATGGTACTACTTGTATGTATGGTACTACTTGTAGTGTATGGTACTACTTGTAGTGTATGGTACTACTTGTAGTGTATGGTACTACTTGTAGTGTATGGTACTACTGTAGTGTATGGTACTACTTGTAGTGTATGGTACTACTTGTAGTGTATGGTACTACTTGTAGTGTATGGTACTACTTGTAGTGTATGGTACTA
>CM026386.1:95139231-95173880 GCA_014843695.1 Archivesica marissinica
TCCGACTTACGAGACACCTCACATGAACAACAGTACATCCCGACTTACGAGACACCTCACATGAACAACAGTACCTCCCGACTTACGAGACACCTCACATGAACAACAGTACCTCCCGACTTACGAGACACCTCACATGAACAACAGTACCTCCCGACTTACGAGACACCTCACATGAACAACAGTACCTCCCGACTTACGAGACACCTCACATGAACAACAGTACCTCCCGACTTACGAGACACCTCACATGAACAACAGTACCTCCCGACTTACGAGACATGAACAACAGTACCTCCCGACTTACGAGACACCTCACATGAACAACAGTACCTCCCAACTTACGAGACACCTCACATGAACAACAGTACCTCCTGACTTACGAGACACCTCACATACCTCCCGATTCCTATCCTTACAGGCCAGGCTGATCAGTAACCATTATCTACATGTAACTAGCTGGCGGCTCACCAACCAGTCATATCAGAAACATACCCCCGAGGTGGTTCGAACCTTCGACATCCCGTTCCATAGGTGGATGACTTAATTACTAGGCCACGGAGACAGTTGTCTATCCAGATACTAGGCCACGGAGACAGTTGTCTGTCCAGATACTAGGCCACGGAGACAGTTGTCTGTCCAGATACTAGGCCACGGAGACAGTTGTCTGTCCAGATACTAGGCCACGGAGACAGTTGTCTGTCCAGATACTAGGCCACGGAGACAGTTGTCTGTCCAGATACTAGGCCACGGAGACGGTTGTCTGTCCAGATACTAGGCCACGGAGACAGTTGTCTGTCCAGATACTAGGCCACGGAGACAGTTGTCTGTCCAGATACTAGGCCACGGAGACGGTTGTCTGTCCAGATACTAGGCCACGGAGACGGTTGTCTGTCCAGATACTAGGCCACGGAGACGGTTGTCTGTCCAGATACTAGGCCACGGAGACGGTTGTCTGTCCAGATACTAGGCCACGGAGACGGTTGTCTGTCCAGATACTAGGCCACGGAGACGGTTGTCTGTCCAGATACTAGGCCACGGAGACGGTTGTCTGTCCAGATACTAGGCCACGTAGACGGTTGTCTGTCCAGATACTAGGCCACGGAGACGGTTGTCTGTCCAGATACTAGGCCACGGAGACAGTTGTCTATCGATTGTTTGCGGAATGTCGGGGTTTCTACCCAGATGCCCGTCTGTCTGAAATCGAAAGGGCAAAAAAAAAACCCTAGTAATCCCACCCAATTGTAGGTCTACTCTCTTTAAATTTACTCAAATAGTTAGGTTGTTTGGGTAAAAGGAGTTTGTTTGTTATCATCTTGTACACAGTTTTGCTCTCTGGTGGTGTTGCCTTTTTATGCTGTATATAAATGTTTATTTATAACCTTATTGCTGTAGGCAGATTTTTCTTCTCATAAATGTATTAACACACCCCAATCATATAATAGTGTCTGGTTCTCTATGAATATGTTATGTGCAGATGTTCAATGCTTTAGTTTATACACATTTATTTTAACTTGATTGCGAAACCAGTTCTGACTCCCTCTGTCCTCCATGACTCCCTCTGTCTGCCATGGCTCCCTCTGTCCCCCATGACTCCCTCTGTCTTCCGTTACCCCCTCTGTCTGCCATGACTCCATCTGTCCTCCACTCCTCTGTCCTCCATGACTCACTCTCCTCCATTACTCCCTCTGTCCTCCATGACTCACTATGTCCTCCATGACTCCCTCTGTCTTCCATGACTCCCTCTGTCCTCCATGACTCACTCTGTCCTCCATGACTCCCTCTGTATGCCATGACTCCCTCTGTCTTCCATGACCCCCTCTGTCCTCCATGACTCCCTCTGTCTGTCATGACTCCCTCTGTCCTCTATGACTCCCTCTGTCCTCCATGACTCCCTCTGCCTCCATGGCATGTCTCCATGTCCTGTCTCCATGTCTTGTCTCCATATCCTGTCTCCATGTCCTGTCTCCATGTCGTGTCTCCATGTCCTGTCTCCATGTCGTGTCTCCATGTCCTGCCTCCACGTCCTGTCTCCACATCCTGTATCCATGTCCTGCCTCCATGTCCTGCCTGCACGTCCCTGTCTCCATGTCCTGCCTCCATATCCTGTCTCCACGTCCATGCCTCCATGTCCCACCTACACGTCCCTGTCTCCTAGTCCCTGTCTCCATGTCCTGCCTCCATATCCTGTCTCCACGTCCATGCCTCCATGTCCCACCTACACGTCCCTGTCTCCTAGTCCCTGTCTACATGTCCTGCCTCCATATCCTGTCTCCACGTCCATGCCTCCATGTCGCACCTACACGTCCCTGTCTCCTAGTCCCTGTCTCCTAGTCCCTGTCTCCTAGTCCCTGTCTACATGTCCTGTCTCCATGTCCTGCATCCATGTCCTGCCTCCATATCCTGCATCCATGTCCTGCCTCCATGTCCTGTCTTCATGTCCTGCCTCCACGTCCCACCTCCACATCCCTGCCTCCATGTCCTGTCTCCATGTCCCTGCCTCCATGTCCTGCCTACATATTCTGTCTCCACGTCCCTGCCTCCATGTCCCACCGCCACGTCCCTGTCTCCATGTCCCTGTCTCCATGTCCTGCCTCCATATCCTGCCTCCACGTCCCACCTCCTTGTCCCTCCCTCCACGTCCTGCCTCCATGTCCCTACCTCCATGTCCTCCACGTCCTGCCTCCACGTCCTCCACGTACTGCCTCCATGATAAAAGTTTAAATATCAACCAATATTAAAGACTGAACAAAATGTACAACTCCAATAAATGATGTCTAATTAGTTGAATTAACACATTTAAAGTTTGTATAGTTTACATTATTACATTCACAAACTGTAGTTTTATTATATCTACCAGTATATTCTAAAATCCGTTTCGTTGAAGCAGGCCCAGGCCGCAGTCGAGGATCTACGCCACCCGACGCGAGGATGTCTGACCATTCAGACGAGGATTTTGGGGACAAGATTAACCCGCCAGATCAAGAGGTAAAGCATGTTTTCTTTCAGGTTTATAAATTAAAATAAGATCTGTGTGTTGTACAACAAATCACTTCATTCCAGCTAGTTTTAGAGGATTTACTTTTTTGAGTCGAAATCTTGGGAGTATTCATGGTGATGTGTCTAAGGTACTGGAAGTACTCATGGTGATGTGTCTAAGGTACTGGAAGTATTCATGGTGATGTGTCTAAGGTACTGGAAGTACGCATGGCGATGTGTCTAAGGTACTGGCAGTACTCATGGTGATGTGTCTAAGGTACTGGAAGTACTCATGGTGATGTGTCTAAGGTACTGGAAGTACGCATGGCGATGTGTCTAAGGTACTGGCAGTACTCGTGGTGATGTGTCTAAGGTACTGGAAGTACTCATGGTGATGTGTCTAAGGCACTGGAAGTACGCATGGCGATGTGTCTAAGGTACTGGAAGTACGCATGGCGATGTGTCTAAGGTACTGGCAGTACTCGTGGTGATGTGTCTAAGGTACTGGAAGTACTCACGGCGATGTGTCTAAGGTACTGGAAGTACTCATGGTGATGTGTCTAAGGTACTGGAAGTACTCATGGTGATGTGTCTAAGGTACTGGAAGTACGCATGGCGATGTGTCTAAGGTACTGGCAGTACTCGTGGTGATGTGTCTAAGGTACTGGAAGTACTCACGGCGATGTGTCTAAGGTACTGGAAATACTCATGGTGATGTGTCTAAGGTACTGGAAGTACTCATGGTGATGTGTCTAAGGTACTGGAAGTACTCATGGTGATGTGTCTAAGGCACTGGAAGTACGCATGGCGATGTGTCTAAGGTACTGGCAGTACTCACGGCGATGTGTCTAAGGCATCGTCAGAACGTAATTCAATCCAGTGTGGATTGCAGGCTCTCTATGATACCCTTTAGAGAGGCAAACCCAATTGTAAATCTGGATCAGAGTCAATGCATGGAGAATTATGATACCGACAGACTCATTGCCTATATATCCACGTATAGTATACAGAACCTGTATATCCATGTATAGTATACAGAACCTGTATATCCACGTATAGTATACAGAACCTGTATATCCACGTATAGTGTACAGAACCTGTATATCCATGTATAAGTATACAGAACCTGTATATCCATGTATAGTGTACAGAACCTGTATATCCACGTACCTGTATATCCACGTATAGTATACATAACCTGTATATCCACGTATAGTATACCGAACCTGTATATCCATGTATAGTATACAGAACCTGTATATCCACATACCTGTATATCCACATATAGTATACAGAACCTGTATATCCACGTACCTGTATATCCACGTATAAGTATACAGAACCTGTATATCCACCTATAGTATACAGAACATGTATATCCAACATATAGTATACAGAACCTGTATATCCACGTATAGTATACATAACCTGTATATCCACCTATAGTATACAGAACATGTATATCCAACATATAGTATACAGAACCTGTATATCCAACATATAGTATACAGAACCTGTATATCCACATATAGTATACAGAACCTGTATATCCACGTACCTGTATATCCACGTATAGTATACAGAACCTGTATATCCACGTATAGTATACAGAACCTGTATATCCACGTATAGTATACAGAACATGTATATCCACGTATAGTATACAGAACATGTATATCCACGTACCTGTATATCCACGTATAGTATACATAACCTGTATATCCATGTATAGTATACAGAACCTGTATATCCATGTATAGTATACAGAACATGTATATCCACGTATAGTATACAGAACCTGTATATCCACGTATAGTATACAGAACCTGTATATCCACCTATAGTATACAGAACATGTATATCCAACATATAGTATACAGAACCTGTATATCCACGTATAGTATACAGAACCTGTATATCCACGTATAGTATACATAACCTGTATATCCACGTATAGTATACAGAACATGTATATCCACGTATAGTATACAGAACCTGTATATCCATGTATAGTATACAGAACATGTATATCCACGTATAGTATACAGAACATGTATATCCACGTATAGTATACATAACCTGTATATCCACGTATAGTATACAGAACCTGTATATCCACGTATAGTATACAGAACCTGTATATCCATGTATAAGTATACAGAACCTGTATATCCACGTATAGTATACAGAACCTGTATATCCACGTATAGTATACAGAACATTTAGGAAAGCGTATATTTCTTGCTCAGGTAAGGTTGGTGTTGGAAGGTTAAATAATGTAATTAATTAGTAGTGTATGTCATAGTGTATATATAATGTTGTCTCCTCTGTGAAGTAATTGTATTGTTTAAGTTTGTCTTGTCTACCCTGTCCATCGGAATGTCTGACAAGCTGTAGGGTTTCCTTCATGGATAATCTCCCCTGACACCCACTATATCTGCAAATATGGATAATCTCCCCTGACACCCACTATATCTGCAAATATGGATAATCTCCCCTGACACCCACTATATCTGCAAATATGGATAATCTCCCCTGACACCCACTATATCTGCAAATATGGATAATCTCCCCTGACACCCACTATATCTGCAAATATGGATAATCTCCCCTGACACCCACTATATCTGCAAATATGGATAATCTCCCCTGACACCCACTATATCTGCAAATATGGATAATCTCCCCTGACACCCACTATATCTGCAAATATGGATAATCTCCCCTGACACCCACTATATCTGCAAATATGGATAATCTCCCCTGACACCCACTATATCTGCAAATACACGGATGCCTGTAATCCAGTTTCACGAGGGACATGCTTTTTTACGTAAATAAATGCGTACAGAGTTGTAAATTTATGTATAATGTTTGATATTTGTTGGTGTTTTTTGTTTGTTTTTATTGTCGTCTGCTGTGCCATCTTATTTATTGATGAGTTTCGTAATATACAGTGTTCCATGTTTGGTGAAAACTATGTTTTGCTGCAATGTGCTTGAATCGTCAATGTTAAAATAAATATAGTTGGAGTTGTTCACTTTAGGGATGGCAACAAATCGAATCTTCTTCTGAAAGAGTACTCGCTAATTTCTTTAACATTTCGAATTGTAGCCTACACCTTTTCTATTTCCTGTTTGCTGCACTGTGACGTGAAAACAGTGACTTGGTAGAATTCTATATCCGTGACGTCTACTGTTAGCCCTTTTAAAGGGGTCTTTTGTTAGCTTGATAAACATTGAACATTCATTCAGCTCTCAGTATCCCAGACAATTGTGGACGCAAACAGCACATGTCATAACAAACAAATACGGCCTGGCCTGTTCAATAATTACTGAATCAAATTACATGTAGTTGGCCTTGGTGGGTCCGATAATCTAAGATTTCTCTGTATGGCCTTGGTGGGTCCGATAATCTAAGATTTCTCTGTATGGCCTTGGTGGGTCCGATAATCTAAGATTTCTCTGTATGGCCTTGGTGGGTCCGATAATCTAAGATTTCTCTGTATGGCCTTGGTGGGTCCGATAATCTAAGATTTCTCTGTATGGCCTTGGTGGGTCCGATAATCTAAGATTTCTCTGTATGGCCTTGGTGGGTCCGATAATCTAAGATTTCTCTGTATGGCCTTGGTGGGTCCGATAATCTAAGATTTCTCTGTATGGCCTTGGTGGGTCCGATAATCTAAGATTTCTCTGTATGGCCTTGGTGGGTCAGACAATCTAAGATTTCTCTGTATGGCAAACCCGATGGAACCTGTTTTTCTGGAATTTTCCTTGAAACTTGCGGCAATTTCGAGTATGTGTGTTCATTTTGACCCCGTCATTCTAGGGTTTACTGTGTGATTTTCTTGCATCCTGCATCACATTATTTGTTTATGTGCATACATTTATATGTTTTCTACGTGGTTTAAAGGTAGTCACACTATTTGTTTATGTGCATACATTTATATTCTTTCTACGTGGTTTAAAGGCAGTCACACTATTTGTTTATGTGCATACAATTTGTGTGAGCACCAGGTTGACCAGTTAAACAACTTCTTGCTTGTATTTTTGGATCGCAAATTCATTCAAATTAGTCAACTGTCGGCATAAAACAATTAAAATGATGTCTAAAAAAGGAAAATCCTCACATAAAATCCCCACATAAATTGTGGAGAGACAAATGCAAAACTAATTATCAGAAAACAACAAAACACGATCTCAACTGAACAAAATTGCAATATTTACATCGCTATTGCATTTCCTTCGATGAACGTATGTGCCCTGATTGTATACATTTTCGTACGAGGGTTCCAAACTAATGATATGCAGCTGACATGCTCACTCGAAGGTACGGGCATGGGAATTCGTGGCGTTCGTCGCAGAAAAAAAAATGCGTGTCCTACAGTTTACTCTGTTCCAAGGATGAATCAAATTGCATTGAATCCACACAGACCACATTCCATAGACCACATTCCATAGACCACATTCCATCATGCTGTTATAGCAACATCTGACATAGACCACATTCCATCATGCTGTTATACCAACCTCTGACATAGACCACATTCCATCATGCTGTTATAGCAACCTCTGATATATACCACATTCCATAGACCACATTCCATCATGCTGTTATAGCAACCTCTGACATAGACCACATTCCATCATGCTGTTATACCAACATCTGACATAGACCACATTCCATCATGCTGTTGTAGCAACCTCTGATATATACCACATTCCATCATGCTGTTATAGCAACCTCTGATATAGACCACATTCCATCATGCTGTTGTAGCAACCTCTGATATAGACCACATTCCATAGACCACATTCCATCATGCTGTTATACCAACATCTGACATAGACCACATTCCATCATGCTGTTGTAGCAACCTCTGATATAGACCACATTCCATCATGCTGTTATACCACATTCCATCATGCTGTTATAGCAACCTCTGATATAGACCACATTCCATCATGCTGTTATAGCAACCTCTGACATAGACCACATTCCATCATGCTGTTATACCAACATCTGACATAGACCACATTCCATCATGCTGTTATAGCAACCTCTGACATAGACCACATTCCATCATGCTGTTATAGCAACCTCTGATATAGACCACATTCCATCATGCTGTTATAGCAACCTCTGACATAGACCACATTCCATCATGCTGTTATAGCAACATCTGACATAGACCACATTCCATCATGCTGTTATAGCAACATCTGACATAGACCACATTCCATCATGCTGTTGTAGCAACCTCTGATATAGACCACATTCCATCATGCTGTTATACCACATTCCATCATGCTGTTATAGCAACCTCTGATATAGACCACATTCCATCATGCTGTTATAGCAACCTCTGACATAGACCACATTCCATCATGCTGTTATACCAACATCTGACATAGACCACATTCCATCATGCTGTTATAGCAACCTCTGACATAGACCACATTCCATCATGCTGTTATAGCAACCTCTGATATAGACCACATTCCATCATGCTGTTATAGCAACCTCTGACATAGACCACATTCCATCATGCTGTTATAGCAACATCTGACATAGACCACATTCCATCATGCTGTTATAGCAACATCTGACATAGACCACATTCCATCATGCTGTTACAGCAACCTCTGCTGTCCGAATTCTGTAAGTTAATATATAATAACATGATTTCCTTTAAATAGCATGACTTTGGTTAACATTTGTATTATCATGGCATGACTTTGGTTAACGTTTGTATTATCATGGCATGACTTTGGTTAACGTTTGTATTATCATGGCATGACTTTGGTTAACATTTGTATTATCATGGCATGACTTTGGTTAACGTTTGTATTATCATGGCATGACTTTGGTTAACGTTTGTATTATCATGGCATGACTTTGGTTAACGTTTGTATTATCATGGCATGACTTTGGGCAAGGTGTGTATTATCATGGCATGACTTTGGACAAGGTGTGTATTATCATGGCATGACTTTGGGCAAGGTGTGTATTATCATGGCATGACTTTGGGCAAGGTTTGTATTATCATGGCATGACTTTGGGCAAGGTGTGTATTATCATGGCATGACTTTGGGCAAGGTGTGTATTATCATGACATGACTTTGGACAAGGTGTGTATTATCATGACATGACTTTGGGCAAGGTGTGTATTATCATGACATGACTTTGGACAAGGTGTGTATTATCATGACATGACTTTGGACAAGGTGTGTATTATCATGACATGACTTTGGGCAAGGTGTGTATTATCATGGCATGACTTTGGACAAGGTGTGTATTATCATGACATGACTTTGGACAAGGTGTGTATTATCATGACATGACTTTGGGCAAGGTGTGTATTATCATGGCATGACTTTGGACAAGGTGTGTATTATCATGGCATGACTTTGGACAAGGTGTGTATTATCATGGCATGACTTTGGGCAAGGTGTGTATTATCATGGCATGACTTTGGACAAGGTGTGTATTATCATGGCATGACTTTGGACAAGGTGTGTATTATCATGACATGAATAGGTCAGCAGTTCATTATCTGATTTATGTTAAGCTGTTATTTCCAAGGGATTCGTCTTTACAAGAAATGTCTAAGGAGAACACTAGAATCTACCGGCAGCATTTTTTACAAGGAGGACATTTTTATCTGCAGTATGCGAACCAAATGCGTATGCAACAGCAGCAAAATTTTAACATTGCTCAAGATGATGACGAAGATGATGATGATGACGATGATGATGATGATGACGATGATGCACCACTGAATAATAGCAGGGTACAGAATGTTGTTACTAAAAATAACTCGCTCTGCTTTATACTTGTACCTTCTGCAACATAGTCTAATAATAGAAATAGGGGAGGCCGGGTACCGGACCGTGCACTTTCTGCTGGTGGAGGGAAATGCTTTGAATTGCCTTTAAAATTGAGTGTTTTTGTGTTTTACGGAAATTGTAACATTTCGCACACAGAGAGAATTCTAAATGATTCATATAATTATCCGAATTTCATCATTTTCTCTCTCGCCGACAAAACATTCATATCACATATAAAAAAATTGAGCTCAAGAATTACTTTTTGATTGACAGCTGTATTTTTCAAGTCTAATTTTTAAGTTTGGATTGGTCAAGTTCCACAATTTCTTTTTATGAATTTTTTGTGAAGTTTGAAATGAAAATGGCAAGAAGTTTTGTAGCAGAAAGATGTTTGTTTTAATGACTCGTAGATGTATCTTATATTATCGCTTATGCCTCAAACACTACCTTCTATTAGAGAGTATGCACACAGACCTAACAACTAACACTGCTGTAGCATAGACTAGTGTAGTTATAGAATTGTCGTACAAAATGATTAAACTTTGTGCAACCATGTACCGACAAGTGCATGTATGTAAAATAGGACAAGTGCATGTATGTAAAATAGGACAAGTGCATGTATGTAAAATAGGACAAGTGCATGTATGTAAAATAGGACAAGTGCATGTATGTAAAATAGGACAAGTGCATGTATGTAAAATAGGACAAGTGCATGTATGTAAAATAGGACAAGTGCATGTATGTAAAATAGGACAAGTGCATGTATGTAAAATAGGACAAGTGCATGTATGTAAAATAGGACAAGTGCATGTATGTAAAATAGGACAAGTGCATGTATGTAAAATAGGACAAGTGCATGTATGTAAAATAGGACAAGTGCATGTATGTAAAATAGGACAAGTGCATGTATGTAAAATAGGACATGTGCATGTATGTAAAATAGGACAAGTGCATGTATGTAAAATAGGACAAGTGCATGTATGTAAAATAGGACAAGTGCATGTATGTAAAATAGGTGGCTTTTATATCAGATTTATTATGTTATTGTTATTTAATTAAAGATAATTTGACTTACTGTGCAAGAAAACCAACCTAATGGACTATAAAACTTATACTTGTAGAATGTAAACCTGAAACCAAACATAGCGGTGAAATGTTACAACTATTCTTGTCTAGCCTCACTGAATTAAATGTTAGTACAAGCTGTAGTATAGCTTGTGGTGATTCATACACATTGTAGTATAGCTTGTGGTGATTCATACACGCTGTAGTATAGCTTGTGGTGATTCATACACATTGTAGTATAGCTTGTGGTGATTCATACAAGCTGTGGTATAGCTTGTGGTGATTCATACACGCTGTAGTATAGCTTGTGGTGATTCATACACATTGTAGTATAGCTTGTGGTGATTCATACACGCTGTAGTATAGCTTGTGGTGATTCATACAAGCTGTGGTATAGCTTGTGGTGATTCATACACATTGTAGTATAGCTTGTGGTGATTCATACACATTGTGGTATAGCTTGTGGTGATTCATACACGCTGTAGTATAGCTTGTGGTGATTCATACACATTGTAGTATAGCTTGTGGTGATTCATACACGCTGTAGTATAGCTTGTGGTGATTCATACACATTGTAGTATAGCTTGTGGTGATTCATACAAGCTGTGGTATAGCTTGTGGTGATTCATACACGCTGTAGTATAGCTTGTGGTGATTCATACACATTGTAGTATAGCTTGTGGTGATTCATACACGCTGTAGTATAGCTTGTGGTGATTCATACAAGCTGTGGTATAGCTTGTGGTGATTCATACACATTGTAGTATAGCTTGTGGTGATTCATACACATTGTGGTATAGCTTGTGGTGATTCATACACGCTGTAGTATAGCTTGTGGTGATTCATACACATTGTAGTATAGCTTGTGGTGATTCATACACGCTGTAGTATAGCTTGTGGTGATTCATACAAGCTGTGGTATAGCTTGTGGTGATTCATACACATTGTAGTATAGCTTGTGGTGATTCATACACATTGTGGTATAGCTTGTGGTGATTCATACACGCTGTAGTATAGCTTGTGGTGATTCATACACATTGTAGTATAGCTTGTGGTGATTCATACACGCTGTAGTATAGCTTGTGGTGATTCATACACATTGTAGTATAGCTTGTGGTGATTCATACAAGCTGTGGTATAGCTTGTGGTGATTCATACAAGATGTAGTATAGCTTGTGGTGATTCATACACATTGTAGTATAGCTTGTGGTGATTCATACACATTGTAGTATAGCTTGTGGTGATTCATACAAGCTGTGGTATAGCTTGTGGTGATTCATACACATTGTAGTATAGCTTGTGGTGATTCATACACATTGTAGTATAGCTTGTGGTGATTCATACAAGCTGTAGTATAGCTTGTGGTGATTCATACACATTGTAGTATAGCTTGTGGTGATTCATACACATTGTAGTATAGCTTGTGGTGATTCATACACATTGTAGTATAGCTTGTGGTGATTCATACAAGCTGTGGTATAGCTTGTGGTGATTCATACACATTGTAAGCTGTGGTATAGCTTGTGGTGATTCATACACATGTAGTATAGCTTGTGGTGATTCATACAAGCTGTGGTATAGCTTGTGGTGATTCATACAAGCTGTGGTATAGCTTGTGGTGATTCATACACATTGTAGTATAGCTTGTGGTGATTCATACAAGCTGTAGTATAGCTTGTGGTGATTCATACAAGCTGTGGTATAGCTTGTGGTGATTCATACACATTGTAGTATAGCTTGTGGTGATTCATACACATTGTAGTATAGCTTGTGGTGATTCATACAAGATGTAGTATAGCTTGTGGTGATTCATACACATTGTAGTATAGCTTGTGGTGATTCATACACATTGTAGTATAGCTTGTGGTGATTCATACAAGCTGTGGTATAGCTTGTGGTGATTCATACACATTGTAGTATAGCTTGTGGTGATTCATACACATTGTAGTATAGATTGTAGTGATTCATACAAGCTGTAGTATAGCTTGTGGTGATTCATACACATTGTAGTATAGCTTGTGGTGATTCATACACATTGTAGTATAGCTTGTGGTGATTCATACACATTGTAGTATAGCTTGTGGTGATTCATACAAGCTGTGGTATAGCTTGTGGTGATTCATACACATTGTAGTATAGCTTGTGGTGATTCATACACATTGTAGTATAGCTTGTGGTGATTCATACACATTGTAGTATAGCTTGTGGTGATTCATACAAGCTGTGGTATAGCTTGTGGTGATTCATACATGCTGTGGTATAGCTTGTGGTGATTCATACACATTGTAGTATAGCTTGTGGTGATTCATACAAGCTGTAGTATAGCTTGTGGTGATTCATACAAGCTGTGGTATAGCTTGTGGTGATTCATACACATTGTAGTATAGCTTGTGGTGATTCATACACATTGTAGTATAGCTTGTGGTGATTCATACACATTGTAGTATAGCTTGTGGTGATTCATACACATTGTAGTATAGCTTGTGGTGATTCATACAAGCTGTAGTATAGCTTGTGGTGATTCATACAAGCTGTGGTATAGCTTGTGGTGATTCATACAAGCTGTGGTATAGCTTGTGGTGATTCATACACATTGTAGTATAGCTTGTGGTGATTCATACACATTGTAGTATAGCTTGTGGTGATTCATACACATTGTAGTATAGCTTGTGGTGATTCATACACATTGTGGTATAGCTTGTGGTGATTCATACACATTGTAGTATAGCTTGTGGTGATTCATACACATTGTAGTATAGCTTGTGGTGATTCATACACATTGTAGTATAGCTTGTGGTGATTCATACACATTGTAGTATAGCTTGTGGTGATTCATACACATTGTAGTATAGCTTGTGGTGATTCATACCTTAGTATAGCTTGTGGTGATTCATACACATTGTAGTATAGCTTGTGGTGATTCATACAAGCTGTGGTATAGCTTGTGGTGATTCATACACATTGTGGTATAGCTTGTGGTGATTCATACACATTGTAGTATAGCTTGTGGTGATTCATACACATTGTAGTATAGCTTGTGGTGATTCATACACATTGTAGTATAGCTTGTGGTGATTCATACACATTGTAGTATAGCTTGTGGTGATTCATACACTGTATAGCTTGTGGTGATTCATACACATTGTAGTATAGCTTGTGGTGATTCATACACATAGCTTGTGGTGATTCATACACATTGTAGTATAGCTTGTGGTGATTCATACACATTGTAGTATAGCTTGTGGTGATTCATACACATTGTAGTATAGCTTGTGGTGATTCATACAGCATGTGGTGATTCATACAAGCTGTGGTATAGCTTGTGGTGATTCATACAAGCTGTGGTATAGCTTGTGGTGATTCATACAAGCTGTGGTATAGCTTGTGGTGATTCATACACATTGTAGTATAGCTTGTGGTGATTCATACAGCTTGTGGTGATTCATACAGCTGTAGTATAGCTTGTGGTGATTCATACAAGCTGTGGTATAGCTTGTGGTGATTCATACACATTGTAGTATAGCTTGTGGTGATTCATACACATTGTAGTATAGCTTGTGGTGATTCATACACATTGTAGTATAGCTTGTGGTGATTCATACACATTGTAGTATAGCTTGTGGTGATTCATACACATTGTAGTATAGCTTGTGGTGATTCATACACATTGTAGTATAGCTTGTGGTGATTCATACACTTGTGGTGATTCATACAAGCTGTGGTATAGCTTGTGGTGATTCATACAAGCTGTGGTATAGCTTGTGGTGATTCATACAAGCTGTGGTATAGCTTGTGGTGATTCATACACATTGTAGTATAGCTTGTGGTGATTCATACACTGTATATAGATTGTGGTGATTCATACAAGCTGTAGTATAGCTTGTGGTGATTCATACAAGCTGTGGTATAGCTTGTGGTGATTCATACACATAGCTTGTGGTGATTCATACACATTGTAGTATAGCTTGTGGTGATTCATACACATTGTAGTATAGCTTGTGGTGATTCATACACATTGTAGTATAGCTTGTGGTGATTCATACACATTGTAGTATAGCTTGTGGTGATTCATACACATTGTAGTATAGCTTGTGGTGATTCATACAAGCTGTAGTATAGCTTGTGGTGATTCATACAAGCTGTGGTATAGCTTGTGGTGATTCATAGCTGTGGTATAGCTTGTGGTGATTCATACACATTGTAGTATAGCTTGTGGTGATTCATACACATTGTAGTATAGCTTGTGGTGATTCATACACATTGTAGTATAGCTTGTGGTGATTCATACAAGCTGTAGTATAGCTTGTGGTGATTCATACAAGCTGTGGTATAGCTTGTGGTGATTCATACACATTGTAGTATAGCTTGTGGTGATTCATACACATGTAGTATAGCTTGTGGTGATTCATACACATTGTAGTATAGCTTGTGGTGATTCATACAAGCTGTAGTATAGCTTGTGGTGATTCATACAAGCTGTGGTATAGCTTGTGGTGATTCATACAAGCTGTAGTATAGCTTGTGGTGATTCATACACGCTGTAGTATAGCTTGTGGTGATTCATACACATTGTAGTATAGCTTGTGGTGATTCATACACATTGTAGTATAGCTTGTGGTGATTCATACACATTGTAGTATAGCTTGTGGTGATTCATACAAGCTGTGGTATAGCTTGTGGTGATTCATACAAGCTGTAGTATAGCTTGTGGTGATTCATACACATTGTAGTATAGCTTGTGGTGATTCATACAAGCTGTGGTATAGCTTGTGGTGATTCATACAAGCTGTGGTATAGCTTGTGGTGATTCATACACGCTGTAGTATAGCTTGTGGTGATTCATACAAGCTGTAGTATAGCTTGTGGTGATTCATACAAGCTGTGGTATAGCTTGTGGTGATTCATACAAGCTGTAGTATAGCTTGTGGTGATTCATACAAGCTGTGGTATAGCTTGTGGTGATTCATACACATTGTAGTATAGCTTGTGGTGATTCATACACATTGTAGTATAGCTTGTGGTGATTCATACACATTGTAGTATAGCTTGTGGTGATTCATACAAGCTGTGGTATAGCTTGTGGTGATTCATACAAGCTGTGGTATAGCTTGTGGTGATTCATACACGCTGTAGTATAGCTTGTGGTGATTCATACAAGCTGTAGTATAGCTTGTGGTGATTCATACAAGCTGTGGTATAGCTTGTGGTGATTCATACAAGCTGTAGTATAGCTTGTGGTGATTCATACAAGCTGTGGTATAGCTTGTGGTGATTCATACACATTGTAGTATAGCTTGTGGTGATTCATACACATTGTAGTATAGCTTGTGGTGATTCATACACATTGTAGTATAGCTTGTGGTGATTCATACACATTGTAGTATAGCTTGTGGTGATTCATACATATTGTAGTATAGCTTGTGGTGATTCATACACATTGTAGTATAGCTTGTGGTGATTCATACACATTGTAGTATAGCTTGTGGTGATTCATACACATTGTAGTATAGCTTGTGGTGATTCATACACATTGTAGTATAGCTTGTGGTGATTCATACACATTGTGGTATAGCTTGTGGTGATTCATACACATTGTGGTATAGCTTGTGGTGATTCATACACATTGTAGTATACCTTGTGGTGATTCAGTTGTCTTGGTTACCTATTACTTGCATACACTATACAGATAGCATGATGTATTGGTATTAGACGAGTATCAACAAATGATTGTATCCAACACCGAGTACAACACATTTACAGTTACCCAACACTGAGTACAACACATTAACAGTTACCCAACACCGAGTACAACACATTTACAGTTACCCAACACCGAGTACAACACATATACAGTTACCCAACACTAAGTACAACACATTTACAGTTACCCAACACCGAGTACAGCACATGTACAGTTACCCAACACTGAGTACAACACATGTACAGTTACCCAACACCGAGTACAACACATGTACAGTTACCCAACACTGAGTACAACATATTTACAGTTACCCAACGCCGAGTACAACACATTTACAGTTACCCAACACCGAGCACAACACATGCACAGTTACCCAACACTGAGTACAACACATTTAAAGGTACCAAACACCGAGTACAACACATGTACAGTTACCCAACACCGAGTACAAAACATGTACAATTACCCAACACCGAGTACAACACAGGTACAGTCACCCAACACTGAGTACAACACATGTACAGTCACCCAACACTGAGTACAACACATTTACAGTTACCCAACACTGAGTACAACATAGTTAC
This sequence comes from Archivesica marissinica, assembly GCA_014843695.1. Taxonomy (NCBI): domain Eukaryota; kingdom Metazoa; phylum Mollusca; class Bivalvia; order Venerida; family Vesicomyidae; genus Archivesica; species Archivesica marissinica. The sequence continues at coordinate 95,156,391 of CM026386.1, forward strand.
AGTCACCCAACACTGAGTACAACATATTTACAGTTACCCAACACCGAGTACAACACATGTACAGTTACCCAACACCGAGTACAACACATTTACAGTTACCCAACACTGAGTACAACACATTTACAGTTATCCAACACCAAGTACAACACATTTACAGTTACCCAACACCGAGTACAACACATTTACAGTTACCCAACACCAAGTACAACACATTTACAGTTACCAACACTGAGTACAACACATTGACAGTTACCCAACACTGAGTACAACACATTGACAGTTACCCAACACTGAGTACAACATATTTACAGTTACCCAACACTGAGTACAAAATATTTACAGTTACCCAACACCAAGTACAGTTACCCAACACCGAGTACAACACATGTACAGTTACCCAACACCGAGTACAACATATTTACAGTTACCCAACACTGAGTACAACACCTTTACAGTTACCCAACACTGAGTACACCATGTTGACAGTTACCCAACACTGAGTACAACACATTACAGTTACCCAACACCGAGTACAACACATTTACAGTTACCCAACACTGAGTACAACACATTTACAGTTACCCAACACCGAGTACAACACATTTACAATGAATATAAGGAATGAATACTGGCCAACATTTTGTATGAATTTTTTAGGGATAAGTCAGCGTCCCTAGGGCGACCATTTCGCACACATCACCCTCTAATATGATACCTGGACCGCTATAAAACTATAAACGGCATTTTATAATAAATTTGGCAATGATGTGCATTATGAGGCAATGATGTGCATTATGAGGCAAGGATGTGTGTTATGAGGCAAGGATGTGTGTTATGAGGCAATGATGTGCATTATGAGGCAATGATGTGCATTATGAGGCAATGATGTGTGTTATGAGGCAATGATGTGCATTATGAGGCAATGATGTGCATTATGAGGCAATGATGTGCATTATGAGGCAATGATGTGTGTTATGAGGCAAGGATGTGTGTTATGAGGCAATGATGTGCATTATGAGGCAATGATGTGCATTATGAGGCAATGATGTGTGTTATGAGGCAAGGATGTGCATTATGAGGCAAGGATGTGTGTTATGAGGCAATGATGTGTGTTATGAGGCAAGGATGTGTGTTATGAGGCAAGGATGTGTGTTATGAGGCAATGATGTGCATTATGAGGCAAGGATGTGTGTTATGAGGCAATGATGTGTGTTATGAGGTAAGGATGTGTGTTATGAGGCAATGATGTGCATTATGAGGCAAGGATGTGCATTATGAGGCAAGGATGTGTGTTATGAGGCAAGGATGTGTGTTATGAGGCAATGATGTGCATTATGAGGCAAGGATGTGTGTTATGAGGAAATGGTGTGCATTATGAGGCAAGGATGTGTGTTATGAGGCAAGGATGTGCATTATGAGGCAATGATGTGCATTATGAGGCAATGATGTGTGTTATGAGGCAAGGATGTGTGTTATGAGGCAATGATGTGTGTTATGAGGCAAGGATGTGCATTAGGAGGCAATGACATGCGTTATGAGGCAATGATGTGCGTTATGAGGCAATGATGTGCGTTATGAGGCAATGATGTGCGTTATGAGGCAATGATGTGCATTATGAGGCAAGGATGTGCGCTATGAGGCAATGATGTGCATTATGAGGCAATGGTGTGCATTATGAGGCAAGGAATGGAAACATGTGTAGAGATAAAGTGTAGCAAGGTTATTTCTTCATCGCTGTAGTCTATTTACAAATGTCGTTATATTAATAGGGAGATAAATTTGATATGACTACTGAAATACATGGGGTTAAACCCTGCTGACAACATTTATTATAAATTATGGTATAGTTATTATTTATTTAGTCCCTGACAAATGTATACCAAATCTGCTTGAGTGCTTGCTGTGTTGTTATGTTTGCATTAATGGTGTTGCTTGCAAATGTTTGATCTTATTTTGCTAAATATGTGCCGTTATATTTTATAAATATGCTTTCATTTCTTGCAGTACTAATATCTTTGAGTAGCATGTTGTGCAAAGGAAGTAGCGATAACTCACAAATGTCTCTCATTAAAGAGTATTCAGGGGCAGTAACTTCACCAATGTCTCCTTAAAGTGTATTCAGGGGCAGTAACTCATCAATGTCTCCTTAAAGAGTATTCAGGGGCAGTAACTCACAAATGTAAAGAGTATTCAGGGGCAGTAACTCACAAATGTCTCCTTAAAGAGTATTCAGGGGCAGTAACTCACAAATGTCTCCTTAAAGTGTATTCAGGGGCAGTAACTCACAAATGTCTCCTTAAAGTGTATTCAGGGGCAGTAACTCACACATGTCTCCTTAAAGTGTATTCAGGGGCAGTAACTCACCAATGTCTCCTTAAAGTGTATTCAGGGGCAGTAACTCATCAATGTCTCCTTAAAGAGTATTCAGGGGCAGTAACTCACAAATGTAAAGAGTATTCAGGGGCAGTAACTCACAAATGTCTCCTTAAAGAGTATTCAGGGGCAGTAACTCACAAATGTCTCCTTAAAGTGTATTCAGGGGCAGTAACTCACAAATGTCTCCTTAAAGTGTATTCAGGGGCAGTAACTCACACATGTCTCCTTAAAGTGTATTCAGGGGCAGTAACTCACCAATGTCTCCTTAAAGTGTATTCAGGGGCAGTAACTCATCAATGTCTCCTTAAAGAGTATTCAGGGGCAGTAACTCACAAATGTAAAGAGTATTCAGGGGCAGTAACTCACAAATGTCTCCTTAAAGAGTATTCAGGGGCAGTAACTCACAAATGTCTCCTTAAAGAGTATTCAGGGGAAGTAACTCACAAATGTCTCCTTAAAGTGTATTCAGGGGCAGTAACTCACAAATGTCTCCTTAAAGTGTATTCAGGGGAAGTAAATCACCAATGTCTCTCCTTAAAGTGTATTCAGGGGCAGTAACTCACAAATGTCTCCTTAAAGTGTATTCAGGGGAAGTAAATCACCAATGTCTCCTTAAAGTGTATTCAGGGGCAGTAACTCACCAATGTCTCCTTAAAGTGTATTCAGGGGAAGTAAATCACCAATGTCTCCTTAAAGTGTATTCAGGGGCAGTAACTCACCAATGTCTCCTTAAAGTGTATTCAGGGGCAGTAACTCACTAATGTCTCCTTAAAGTGTATTCAGGGGCAGTAACTCACCAATGTCTCCTTAAAGTGTATTCAGGGGCAGTAACTCACCAATGTCTCTTTAAAGAGTATTCAGGGGAAGTAACTCACAAATGTGTCCTTAAAGTGTATCAGGGGCAGTAACTCACAAATGTGTCCTTAAAGTGTATTCTGGGGCAGTAACTCACAAATGTCTCCTTAAAGTGTATTCAGGGGCAGTAACTCACAAATGTCTCCTTAAAGTGTATTCAGGGACAGTAACTCACCAATGTCTCTTTAAAGAGTATTCAGGGGCAGTAACTCATCAATGTCTCCTTAAAGAGTATTCAGGGGCAGTAACTCACAAATGTAAAGAGTATTCAGGGGCAGTAACTCACAAATGTCTCCTTAAAGTGTATTCAGGGGCAGTAACTCACCAATGTCTCTTTAAAGAGTATTCAGGGGAAGTAACTCACAAATGTGTCCTTAAAGTGTATTCAGGGGCAGTAACTCACAAATGTGTCCTTAAAGTGTATTCAGGGGCAGTAACTCACAAATGTCTCCTTAAAGTGTATTCAGGGGCAGTAACTCACAAATGTCTCCTTAAAGTGTATTTAGGGGCAGTAACTCACCAATGTCTCCTTAAAGTGTATTCTGGGGCAGTAACCACCTGTAAATAGGTTATATAGACATTATCATTTCTCTTCCTGTTATCCTTATGGAAATTTGCTATGCAGTATTCATACAAATCATAGAGACATTTATTTTTGTTTACATGAAGATTCTTGTCATGTTTACAGCCCCCACAGCAGCAGATGAGACCACTGGCAATGGATTCTAAAATGGCGGGCGGTGACGGCAACAGACTCGCCGGTGTACAGCAGGGGCAGTTTAATTCTGAAGATGATGATGATGATGATGATTCTGGGTCTGATGATGATGACGATGATGATGATGATGATGATGACGATGATGATGAAGATCATGTTGCATTGGAAGGGTAATTGTTTGGATATTATTTTTAATGCTTTGTCTGCTGAGTAAATAAAATCACATTTGCGAACAAGATTGCCACGTCTGCTCAGGATCTATGTTGTGTGCTATTCAGCCAAATGTTTTAGCTACACTATCCGATTAGCAAACAGCATAGAGCCTGATTAGAAGGCACAGAATGTTGTCTGGCTCTATGCTGTTTGCAAAAGTGATTAGTAGTCCATCTGCCATCTCTGTATTGATTGTGCACTATGTACATGTATGTATGGCAGGGAAACAGCAACACTCCCAACTAGACCTGCATCCTGCTATCTCTGTATAGATTGTGCACTATGTACATGTATGGATGGCAGGGAAACAGCAACACTCCTAACTAGACCTGCATCCTGCCATCTCTGTATTGATTGTGCACTATGTACATGTATGTATGGCAGGGAAACAGCAACACTCCCAACTAGACCTGCATCCTGCCATCTCTGTATAGATTGTGCACTATGTATATGTATGTATGGCAGGGAAACAGCAACACTCCCAACTACATCCTGCCATCTCTGTATAGATTGTGCACTATGTACATGTATGTATGGCAGGGAAACAGCAGCACTCCCAACTAGACCGGCATCCTGCCATCTCTGTATAGATTGTGCACTATGTACATGGCAGGGAAACACTCCCAACTACATCCTGCCATCTCTGTATAGATTGTGCACTATGTACATGTATGTATGGCAGGGAAACAGCAGCACTCCCAACTAGACCGGCATCCTGCCATCTCTGTATAGATTGTGCACTATGTACATGGCAGGGAAACACTCCCAACTAGACCTGCATCCTGCCATCTCTGTATAGATTGTGCACTATGTACATGGCAGGGAAACAGCAACACTCCCAACTAGACCTGCATCCTGCCATCTCTGTATAGAACCGTACCGAACATGTTAATTTGTGTGGAATCGCAGGAGAAGGAATTACTATGTTTTAAAGTCTCTTTGTGTTTTCCTGATATGGAAAATGGAACCTATAATTCATATTTAAATGTTCACTAGTGTTAGCATACTCCAGCATTTACAAGGTACTTTATAAAGAATTATCCATAAAGGGATAAAGTTGTGGAAAGATTTTCAAAATGTATGAAGTGTTCGCTTCAGGTGCAAAAGGCCCAGAGTTCGAGCCCAGCTGTAGCAGTTATAATTGTGTCCTTAGGTGCACTTATATTCCACGTTGCCTCTTCTGCGTGGTGATGGATTCCATCAGGAATGAGGTCTCAAGAGTGATTAATATAAATTGAAAGAACTTGTTTCGCAATGGAGCTAAATAAATTTGTATAAACTAATCATGTATTGTTACAGAGCTTATGATCCAGCTGACTACGAGACTCTGCCTGTGTCTCCAGAGATCAAGGAGCTATTCCAGTATATCACCAGGTAATATACATTGAACCTCGATAGATAGGCATTTGAAACGCTCTATGTATACTGCAGAAATATCCATTTTACTCTACTATAGATATAGAAATGCGCCAATTTAAGACATACATCGCCAATACAAAACTCCTCGAAAAATGCTAACATTTGGCAGCGCAGTTATATAGCGCTATACAGTATAGATAACTAGATGTTATAATTATAAATGCTGAGCTTACACTTTCTTCGTGAATATGTCAAAACAATATGCGACTGACATTCAGTCTGAATTTTTGTCTGCGCCACTTCTGTCGCCAATGGAAAAAAACTGGAGCCAATATGAAAAACTAAGAGCCATATAGTTGACAGATAAATATTTGAAGCCATGTATTTGACAAAACATTTTGTGCCAAAAAAACAAAACAAATAGTTGTTCCAAATATTTTCGCCAGTTCACAAAATTTGTTTTTTTGTCACAATTGGTGACCAACAGCATGACACTCGACCCAATCCTTTCCAGGTACACCCCTCAGTCTATCGAGCTAGAACACAAATTGAAGCCGTTCATTCCAGACTTTATACCCGCAGTGGGCGACATAGATGCCTTCATTAAGGTGAGTAGTAACAGCTTTATACAAGTCCTACACACTTCTTATATTGTGATCATGTGATGTCCTAGGTGATACACATAGTCGTGCAAGTGTTTCTGTGTATGACTCACATAGTTGTGTAAGTGTTTCTGTGTATGACTCGTATAGTTGTGTAAGTGTTTCTGTGTATGACTCGTATAGTTGTGTAAGTGTTTCTGTGTATGACTCACATAGTTGTGTAAGTGTTTCTGTGTATGACTCGTATACTTGTGTAAGTGTTTCTGTGTATGACTCGTATAGTTGTGTAAGTGTTTCTGTGTATGACTCACATAGTTGTGTAAGTGTTTCTGTGTATGACTCATATAGTTGTGCAAGTGTTTCTGTGTATGACTCACATAGTTGTGTAAGTGTTTCTGTGTATGACTCATATAGTTGTGTAAGTGTTTCTGTGTATGACTCATATAGTTGTGTAAGTGTTTCTGTGTATGACTCATATAGTTGTGTAAGTGTTTCTGTGTATGACTCACATAGTTGTGTAAGTGTTTCTGTGTATGACTCATATAGTTGTGCAAGTGTTTCTGTGTATGACTCACATAGTTGTGTAAGTGTTTCTGTGTATGACTCATATAGTTGTGTAAGTGTTTCTGTGTATGACTCATATAGTTGTGTAAGTGTTTCTGTGTATGACTCATATAGTTGTGTAAGTGTTTCTGTGTATGACTCACATAGTTGTGTAAGTGTTTCTGTGTATGACTCATATAGTTGTGTAAGTGTTTCTGTGTATGACTCGTATACTTGTGTAAGTGTTTCTGTGTATGACTCACATAGTCGTGTAAGTGTTTCTGTGTATGACTCGTATAGTTGTGTAAGTGTTTCTGTGTATGACTCATATACTTGTGTAAGTGTTTCTGTGTATGACTCATATACTTGTGTAAGTGTTTCTGTGTATGACTCGTATAGTTGTGTAAGTGTTTCTGTGTATGACTCATATAGTTGTGTAAGTGTTTCTGTGTATGACTCGTATACTTGTGTAAGTGTTTCTGTGTATGACTCACATAGTCGTGTAAGTGTTTCTGTGTATGACTCATATAGTTGTGTAAGTGTTTCTGTGTATGACTCACATAGTTGTGTAAGTGTTTCTGTGTATGACTCGTATACTTGTGTAAGTGTTTCTGTGTATGACTCACATAGTCGTGTAAGTGTTTCTGTGTATGACTCGTATAGTTGTGTAAGTGTTTCTGTGTATGACTCATATACTTGTGTAAGTGTTTCTGTGTATGACTCATATACTTGTGTAAGTGTTTCTGTGTATGACTCGTATAGTTGTGTAAGTGTTTCTGTGTATGACTCATATAGTTGTGTAAGTGTTTCTGTGTATGACTCGTATACTTGTGTAAGTGTTTCTGTGTATGACTCACATAGTCGTGTAAGTGTTTCTGTGTATGACTCGTATAGTTGTGTAAGTGTTTCTGTGTATGACTCATATACTTGTGTAAGTGTTTCTGTGTATGACTCATATACTTGTGTAAGTGTTTCTGTGTATGACTCGTATAGTTGTGTAAGTGTTTCTGTGTATGACTCATATAGTTGTGTAAGTGTTTCTGTGTATGACTCGTATACTTGTGTAAGTGTTTCTGTGTATGACTCACATAGTCGTGTAAGTGTTTCTGTGTATGACTCGTATAGTTGTGTAAGTGTTTCTGTGTATGACTCATATAGTCGTGTAAGTGTTTCTGTGTATGACTCGTATACTTGTGTAAGTGTTTCTGTGTATGACTCATATAGTTGTGTAAGTGTTTCTGTGTATGACTCATATAGTTGTGTAAGTGTTTCTGTGTATGACTCATATAGTTGTGTAAGCGTTTCTGTGTATGACTCATATAGTTGTGTAAGTGTTTCTGTGTATGACTCATATAGTTGTGTAAGTGTTTCTGTGTATGACTCATATAGTTGTGTAAGTGTTTCTGTGTATGACTCATATAGTTGTGTAAGTGTTTCTGTGTATGACTCACATAGTTGTGTAAGTGTTTCTGTGTATGACTCATATAGTTGTGCAAGTGTTTCTGTGTATGACTCACATAGTTGTGTAAGTGTTTCTGTGTATGACTCATATAGTTGTGTAAGTGTTTCTGTGTATGACTCATATAGTTGTGTAAGTGTTTCTGTGTATGACTCATATAGTTGTGTAAGTGTTTCTGTGTATGACTCACATAGTTGTGTAAGTGTTTCTGTGTATGACTCATATAGTTGTGCAAGTGTTTCTGTGTATGACTCACATAGTCGTGCAAGTGTTTCTGTGTATGACTCATATAGTTGTGCAAGTGTTTCTGTGTATGACTCACATAGTTGTGTAAGTGTTTCTGTGTATGACTCACATAGTCGTGTAAGTGTTTCTGTGTATGACTCGTATAGTTGTGTAAGTGTTTCTGTGTATGACTCGTATAGTTGTGTAAGTGTTTCTGTGTATGACTCGTATACTTGTGTAAGTGTTTCTGTGTATGACTCACATAGTCGTGTAAGTGTTTCTGTGTATGACTCGTATAGTTGTGTAAGTGTTTCTGTGTATGACTCATATACTTGTGTAAGTGTTTCTGTGTATGACTCATATACTTGTGTAAGTGTTTCTGTGTATGACTCGTATAGTTGTGTAAGTGTTTCTGTGTATGACTCATATAGTTGTGTAAGTGTTTCTGTGTATGACTCGTATACTTGTGTAAGTGTTTCTGTGTATGACTCACATAGTCGTGTAAGTGTTTCTGTGTATGACTCGTATAGTTGTGTAAGTGTTTCTGTGTATGACTCATATAGTCGTGTAAGTGTTTCTGTGTATGACTCGTATACTTGTGTAAGTGTTTCTGTGTATGACTCATATAGTTGTGTAAGTGTTTCTGTGTATGACTCATATAGTTGTGTAAGTGTTTCTGTGTATGACTCATATAGTTGTGTAAGCGTTTCTGTGTATGACTCATATAGTTGTGTAAGTGTTTCTGTGTATGACTCATATAGTTGTGTAAGTGTTTCTGTGTATGACTCATATAGTTGTGTAAGTGTTTCTGTGTATGACTCATATAGTTGTGTAAGTGTTTCTGTGTATGACTCATATACTTGTGTAAGTGTTTCTGTGTATGACTTGTATAGTTGTGTAAGTGTTTCTGTGTATGACTCGTATAGTTGTGTAAGTGTTTCTGTGTATGACTCGTATACTTGTGTAAGTGTTTCTGTGTATGACTCATATAGTTGTGTAAGTGTTTCTGTGTATGACTCATATAGTTGTGTAAGTGTTTCTGTGTATGACTCGTATAGTTGTGTATGTGTTTCTGTGTATGACTCATATAGTTGTGTAAGTGTTTCTGTGTATGACTTGTATAGTTGTGTAAGTGTTTCTGTGTATGACTTGTATAGTTGTGTAAGTGTTTCTGTGTATGACTTGTATAGTTGTGTAAGTGTTTCTGTGTATGACTTGTATAGTTGTGTAAGTGTTTCTGTGTATGACTCATATAGTTGTGTAAGTGTTTCTGTGTATGACTTGTATAGTTGTGTAAGTGTTTCTGTGTATGACTCGTATAGTTGTGTAAGTGTTTCTGTGTATGACTCGTATAGTTGTGTAAGTGTTTCTGTGTATGACTTGTATAGTTGTGTAAGTGTTTCTGTGTATGACTCGTATAGTTGTGTATGTGTTTTTGTGTATGACTCATATAGTTGTGTAAGTGTTTCTGTGTATGACTTGTATAGTTGTGTAAGTGTTTCTGTGTATGACTCGTATAGTTGTGTAAGTGTTTCTGTGTATGACTCATATAGTTGTGTAAGTGTTTCTGTGTATGACTCGTATAGTTGTGTAAGTGTTTCTGTGTATGACTCGTATAGTTGTGTAAGTGTTTTTGTGTATGACTCATATAGTTGTGTAAGTGTTTCTGTGTATGACTTGTATAGTTGTGTAAGTGTTTCTGTGTATGACTCGTATAGTTGTGTAAGTGTTTCTGTGTATGACTCATATAGTTGTGTAAGTGTTTCTGTGTATGACTCACATAGTTGTGTAAGTGTTTCTGTGTATGACTCGTATAGTTGTGTAAGTGTTTCTGTGTATGACTCGTATAGTTGTGTAAGTGTTTCTGTGTATGACTCGTATAGTTGTGTATGTGTTTCTGTGTATGACTCGTATACTTGTGTAAGTGTTTCTGTGTATGACTCGTATAGTTGTGTAAGTGTTTCTGTGTATGACTTGTATAGTTGTGTAAGTGTTTCTGTGTATGACTCACATAGTTGTGTAAGTGTTTCTGTGTATGACTCATATAGTTGTGTAAGCGTTTCTGTGTATGACTCGTATACTTGTGTAAGTGTTTCTGTGTATGACTCGTATAGTTGTGTAAGTGTTTCTGTGTATGACTTGTATAGTTGTGTAAGTGTTTCTGTGTATGACTCGTATAGTTGTGTAAGTGTTTTTGTGTATGACTCGTATAGTTGTGTAAGTGTTTCTGTGTATGACTTGTATAGTTGTGTAAGTGTTTCTGTGTATGACTCGTATAGTTGTGTAAGTGTTTCTGTGTATGACTCGTATAGTTGTGTAAGTGTTTCTGTGTATGATTCGTATAGTTGTGTAAGTGTTTCTGTGTATGACTCATATAGTTGTGTAAGTGTTTCTGTGCATGACTCATATAGTCGTGTAAGTGTTTCTGTGTATGACTCATATAGCCGTTAAGTGTTTCTGTGTATGACTTGTATAGTTGTGTAAGTGTTTCTGTGTATGACTCATATAGTTGTGTAAGTGTTTCTGTGTATGACTTGTATAGTTGTGTAAGTGTTTCTGTGTATGACTCATATAGTTGTGTAAGCGTTTCTGTGTATGACTCATATAGTTGTGTAAGTGTTTCTGTGTATGACTCATATAGTTGTGTAAGTGTTTCTGTGTATGACTCATATAGTTGTGTAAGCGTTTCTGTGTATGACTCATGTAGTTGTGTAAGCGTTTCTGTGTATGACTCATATAGTTGTGTATGTGTTTCTGTGTATGACTCATATAGTTGTGTAAGCTTTTCTGTGTATGACTCATATAGTTGTGTAAGCTTTTCTGTGTATGACTCATATAGTTGTGTAAGCTTTTCTGTGTATGACTCATATAGTTGTGTAAGCGTTTCTGTGTATGACTCATATAGTTGTGTAAGTGTTTCTGTGTATGACTCATATAGTTGTGTAAGTGTTTCTGTGTATGACTCGTATAGTTGTGTATGTGTTTCTGTGTATGACTCGTATAGTTGTGTAAGTGTTTCTGTGTATGACTCATATAGTTGTGTAAGTGTTTCTGTGTATGACTCGTATAGTTGTGTATGTGTTTCTGTGTATGACTCGTATAGTTGTGTAAGTGTTTCTGTGTATGACTCGTATAGTTGTGTATGTGTTTCTGTGTTTCTGTGTATGACTCGTATAGTTGTGTATGTGTGTGCAGGTACACTGGTGTAGTGTCACACTGAATCGTAGAACTGCCCAGAAATATTTATTGTTTGCTCAATATCGTGCAATCTTCCTTACATTGAATGTTTTGATCATCAACACAACAAACCAGCAGATTGTTATTGCCAAGGAATCCTACTAAGGGCCGTTTAGTCCTTTTGGAAAGCTTAATAATGTTTGTATGCATCTTAATAACATGTCTACAATAATGTTTGTATGCATCTTAATAACATGTCTACAATAATGTTTGTATGCATCTTAATAACATGTCTACAATAATGTTTGTATGCATCTTAATGTCTGCAATTGTGTGACTTCAGATAAATCGTCCAGACCAGAAGCCAGCTACACTGGGTCTAACAGTTCTAGACGAGCCGTGTGCCAAGCAGTCGGACCCAGTTGTCCTTGACCTTCAGCTACGCGCAATCTCCAAACAGACCACGGATAAAAAATTAGTAAATGCTACATGTCATCTTAAAGTTGATACAGTCACAATTAATTATATTTGCATTAAAAATAGGACGCGAGAGGTGAATGTTGTGTTCTGTTGCTAGCCCATTACCTGTGTATGTTCTGTTGCTAGCCCATTACCTGTGTATGTTCTGTTGCTAGCCCATTACCTGTGTATGTTCTGTTGCTAGCCCATTACCTGTGTATGTTCTGTTGCTAGCCCATTACCTGTGTATGTTCTGTTGTGCTAGCCCATTACCTGTGTATGTTCTGTTGCTAGCCCATTACCTGTGTATGTTCTGTTGCTAGCCCATTACCTGTGTATGTTCTATTGCTAGCCCATTACCTGTGTATGTTCTGTTGCTAGCCCATTACCTGTGTATGTTCTGTTGCTAGCCCATTACCTGTGTATGTTCTGTTGCTAGCCCATTATCTGTGTGTGTTCTGTTGCTAGCCCATTATCTGTGTATGTTCTGTTGCTAGCCCATTACCTGTGTATGTTCTGTTGCTAGCCCATTACCTGTGTATGTTCTGTTGCTAGCCCATTACCTGTGTATGTTCTGTTGCTAGCCCATTACCTGTGTATGTTCTGTTGCTAGCCCATTATCTGTGTGTGTTCTGTTGCTAGCCCATTATCTGTGTATGTTCCGTTGCTAGCCCATTACCTGTGTATGTTCTGTTGCTAGCCCATTATCTGTGTATGTTCTGTTGCTAGCCCATTACCTGTGTATGTTCTGTTGCTAGCCCATTACCTGTGTATGTTCTGTTGCTAGCCCATTATCTGTGTGTGTTCGAGTCCCTCTGGGGAATCTATATATATGGCTTGACCCAATGGTTGATGGTTCTAACTCGCTCGGTGCTCTTCCATATCCGAAATAATGCTTAGTGGAGATGGATGCAGTAATGTGGAGAAGGAAACCGCACCTTTGTTTTGACTCTGTTTGAAGTTGCAACCCCCTTGTTACCATTGTTTTGACTCTGTTTGAAGTTGCAATCCTCTGGTTACCATTGTTTTGACTGTGCTCGAAGTTGCAACCCTCTGGTTACCAATGTTTTGACTCTGTTTGAAGTTGCAACCCCCTTGTTACCATTGTTTTGACTCTGTTTGAAGTTGCAATCCTCTGGTTACCATTGTTTTGACTGTGCTCGAAGTTGCAACCCCCTTGTTACCATTGTTTTGACTCTGTTTGAAGTTGCAATCCTCTGGTTACCATTGTTTTGACTGTGCTTGAAGTTGCAACCCTCTGGTTACCATTGTTTTGACTGCTTGAAGTTGCAACCCTCTGGTTACCATTGTTTTGACTGCTTGAAGTTGCAACCCTCTGGTTACCATTGTTTTGACTGCTTGAAGTTGCAACCCTCTGGTTACCATTGTTTTGACTGCTCGAAGTTGCAACCCTCTGGTTACCATTGTTTTGACTGCTTGAAGTTGCAACCCTCTGGTTACCATTGTTTTGACTGCTCGAAGTTGCAACCCTCTGGTTACCATTGTTTTGACTGCTTGAAGTTGCAACCCTCTGGTTACCATTGTTTTGACTGCTTGAAGTTGCAACCCTCTGGTTACCATTGTTTTGACTGCTTGAAGTTGCAGTCCTCTGGTTACCATTGTTTTGACTGCTTGAAGTTGCAACCCTCTGGTTACCATTGTTTTGACTGCTCGAAGTTGCAACCCTCTGGTTACCATTGTTTTGACTGCTTGAAGTTGCAACCCTCTGGTTACCATTGTTTTGACTGCTTGAAGTTGCAGTCCTCTGGTTACCATTGTTTTGACTGCTTGAAGTTGCAACCCTCTGGTTACCATTGTTTTGACTGCTTGAAGTTGCAACCCTCTGGTTACCATTGTTTTAACTCTGTTTGAAGTTGCAGTCCTCTGGTTACCATTGTTTTGACTGTGCTTGAAGTTGCAACCCTCTGGTTACCATTGTTTTGACTCTGTTTGAAGTTGCAGTCCTCTGGTTACCATTGTTTTGACTGTGCTTGAAGTTGCAACCCTCTGGTTACCATTGTTTTGACTGTGCTTGAAGTTGCAACCCTCTGGTTACCATTGTTTTGACTGTGCTTGAAGTTGCAACCCTCTGGTTACCATTGTTTTGACTGTGCTTGAAGTTGCAACCCTCTGGTTACCATTGTTTTGACTGTGCTTGAAGTTGCAACCCTCTGGTTACCATTGTTTTGACTGTGCTTGAAGTTGCAACCCTCTGGTTACCATTGTTTTGACTGTGCTTGAAGTTGCAACCCTCTGGTTACCATTGTTTTGACTGTGCTTGAAGTTGCAACCCTCTGGTTACCATTGTTTTGACTGTGCTTGAAGTTGCAACCCTCTGGTTACCATTGTTTTGACTGTGCTTGAAGTTGCAACCCTCTGGTTACCATTGTTTTGACTGTGCTTGAAGTTGCAACCCTCTGGTTACCATTGTTTTGACTGCTTGAAGTTGCAATCCTCTGGTTACCATTGTTTTGACTCTGCTTGAAGTTGCAGTCCTCTGGTTACCATTGTTTTGACTGCTTGAAGTTGCAACCCTCTGGTTACCATTGTTTTGACTCTGTTTGAAGTTGCAACCCTCTGGTTACCAATGTATTGACTCTGCTTGAAGTTGCAACCCTCTGGTTACCATTGTTTTGACTCTGCTTGAAGTTGCAGTCCTCTGGTTACCATTGTTTTGACTGCTTGAAGTTGCAACCCTCTGGTTACCATTGTTTTGACTCTGTTTGAAGTTGCAACCCTCTGGTTACCAATGTTTTGACTGTGCTTGAAGTTGCAACCCTCTGGTTACCATTGTTTTGACTGCTTGAAGTTGCAGTCCTCTGGTTACCATTGTTTTGACTGCTTGAAGTTGCAACCTCTGGTTACCATTGTTTTGACTGCTTGAAGTTGCAACCCTCTGGTTACCAATGTATTGACTCTGCTTGAAGTTGCAACCCTCTGGTTACCATTGTATTGACTGTGCTTGAAGTTGCAGTCCTCTGGTTACGAAGTTGTGTTTCATGCTGCCTGCTGCTGTCTGGATTCACATTTGGAGCAGGAAGCAACAAGTTTAGCTCTGATAGCACAAATAGTCAACATATTCACCAGAGTTAAAGCCCCTTTATGCTTTTACTAACAATGTACTGCATATTCACCAGAGTTAAAGCCCCTATATGCTTTTACTAACAATGTACTGCATATTCACCAGAGTTAAAGCCCCTATATGCATTTACTTACAATGTACTGCATATTCACCACAGTTAAAGCCCCTATATGCATTTACTTACAATGTACTGCATATTCACCACAGTTAAAGCCCCATTATGCATTTACTTACAATGTACTGCATATTCACCACAGTTAAAGCCCCATTATGCATTTACTTACAATGTACTGCATATTCACCACAGTTAAAGCCCCACTATGCATTTACTTATTTTGTAAATGACTTTGTGTTCGTCATCAGTAACATTGTAAATGGTGATTTGCTAAAATGTACATTGGATATATTTGCATATGAATTATAATTATTGTTGGCCATAAAATGCACATTAATTAAGAAATATCGATGGCCTGAGTGATATATTTCTACGCATAAGAACGACAAACTCGGGTTATTCTGCGATATACCACGGTTGATACTTATTATTTCGATTCTAACACGACTTACTTCTAATAATTTTAAAGGAGTATTTTCTTCAAACACCGCTGCATTTGGCTTTCGAAATTTCCTCCCGCGTAAAGGGGTGATGACATTATTTTTTATAGAAAATATCAATCTAGTGCATAAATGAACAAAAGTTGTAACTGATCAATAATTTGATTTATTTTGTCAAATAAAACTGTACAGAATAGTAACTGAAACGTTACTTAACAGAAAAACAAGATGGACAAGAGATTATCTGATTCTAAAAATAGCTCACTTCCGTGAATTCCAACGGTATTTTTTACAAACATCGCGTGACTTTCATTCATAAAACTTTACACGCATTGTATAAATGACGTAGCCAAAACACGGTGCGCGTGCAGCATAGTTCAAGGTAGGTATATTGCAGAATAACCCGAGATTGGTTTTACTCTAGACGTATGTATGTTATTAGCTGGGTCGTGTTAGAATATCCATTAACTGCATGGTGTATTAAAGAGAATAATTTAATTCAATTACAGATAGTAAAAAGTCTGTCTGAAGCCGAGAAAAATCCAAAACAGATTGACAGTTGGATAGAAAGTATCCGAGAATTACACAGAGTTAAACCTCCACCAAATGTACATTATTTAAAGTAAGTATATAGACAAATTACACTGTTAAACCTCCACCAAATGTACATTATTTAAAGTAAGTATATAGACAAATTACACTGTGTTAAACCTCCACCAAATGTACATTATTTAAAGTAAGTATATAGACAAATTACACAGAGTTAAACCTCCACCAAATAATTAGTATATTATTGTTTTAAAACTATTGTATAATCATATTTAATCTGTTATGTTACATAATGTATTCGTAGATAACAATAAAATCTCCATATAAGTGATATAATGAAAATGCAACTTGGGTTGCACAGCATGTTCTAGCAATATTTAGTAAATTAGTAAACTGCCTTTATTTTTGTAACTAAATGACATCTAAGAATTTAATTGGTTTAGATACTAAAGTAACCTAAATGTTACATGCTTTCAGAAACATGCCAGACATCGACACTCTCATGCAGGAATGGCCACCAGAATTTGAGGAATTGTTAAAAGAGGTAAAGAACTTAAGCACATTAAATATACAGCTAAACAAACCGGTGGTTCCAGACCGGACATAAATAGTGTAATACATACAGATATAACAGGTAGACCGGACATAAATAGTGTAATACATACAGATATAACAGGTAGACCGGACATAAATAGTGTAATACATACAGATATAACAGGTAGACCGGACATAAATAGTGTAATACATACAGATATAACAGGTAGACCGGACATAAATAGTGTAATACATACAGATATAACAGGTAGACCGGACATAAATAGTGTAATACATACAGATATAACAGGTAGACCGGACATAAATAGTGTAATACATACAGATATAACAGGTAGACCGGACATAAATAGTGTAATACATACAGATATAACAGGTAGACCGGACATAAATAGTGTAATACATACAGATATAACAGGTAGACCGGACATAAATAGTGTAATACATACAGATATAACAGGTAGACCGGACATAAATAGTGTAATACATACAGATATAACAGGTAGACCGGACATAAATAGTGTAATACATACAGATATAACAGGTAGACCGGACATAAATAGTGTAATACATACAGATATAACAGGTAGACCGGACATAAATAGTGTAATACATACAGATATAACAGGTAGACCGGACATAAATAGTGTAATACATACAGATATAACAGGTAGACCGGACATAAATAGTGTAATACATACAGATATAACAGGTAGACCGGACATAAATAGTGTAATACATACAGATATAACAGGTAGACCGGACA
>CM026386.1:95174880-95193875 GCA_014843695.1 Archivesica marissinica
ATTTACCACCATATCATACAAACACTGGCAAATAAACAGATACATTCACAAGATGTCTAGCAATTATAAATAAGACAGACATGTTGTTAATTATGTTAATTACATGTTATGTTGTTGTTGGTTTATGAGAAAAGGATCCATGTTTGACTGGTGTATATTGTGTCCGACAGACACACATTTCTACCTATTATCTATGTCTGTTCTAGTGAGTAGTTCACTCTATGTCTGTTCTAGTGAGTAGTTCACTCTATGTCTGTTCTAGTGAGTAGTCCACTCTATGTCTGTTCTAGTGAGTAGTTCACTCTATGTCTGTTCTAGTGAGTAGTTCACTCTATGTCTGTGATATTCAATCCCGTCCATTCCAAGGCTCATCCTAGTCAGAATGTTAGGGAGCAGTGAGAAAGCGCACGATTGTGCCCACATATACCATGTATACGGTAGTGTTTGGAGCCCGCATATACCATGTATACGGTAGTGTTTGGAGTCCACATATACCATGTATACGGTAGTGTTTGGAGCCCGCATATACCATGTATACGGTAGTGTTTGGAGCCCGCATATACCATGTATACGGTAGTGTTTGGAGCCTGCATATACCATGTATACGGTAGTGTTTGGAGCCCGCATATACCATGTATACGGTAGTGTTTGGAGTCCGCATATACCATGTATACGGTAGTGTTTGGAGCCCGCATATACCATGTATACGGTAGTGTTTGGAGTCCGCATAGACCATGTATACGGTAGTGTTTGGAGTCCGCATATACCATGTATACGGTAGTGTTTGGAACCCGTATATACCATGTATACGGTAGTGTTTGGAACCCGTATATACCATGTATACGGTAGTGTTTGGAGTCCGCATATACCATGTATACGGTAGTGTTTGGAGTCCGCATAGACCATGTATACGGTAGTGTTTGGAGTCCGCATATACCATGTATACGGTAGTGTTTAGAACCCGCATAGACCATGTATACGGTAGTGTTTGTAGTCCGCATATACTATGTATACGGTAGTGTTTGGAACCCGCATATACCATGTATACGGTAGTGTTTGGAGCCCGTATATCCCATGCATACGGTAGTGTTTGGAGTCCGCATATACCATGTATTCGGTAGTGTTTGGAACCCGCATAGACCATGTATACGGTAGTGTTTGGAGTCCGCATATACCATGTATACGGTAGTGTTTGGAGTCCGCATAGACCATGTATACGGTAGTGTTTGGAGTCCGCATAGACCATGTATACGGTAGTGTTTGGAGTCCGCATAGACCATGTATACGGTAGTGTTTGGAGTCCGCATAGACCATGTATACGGTAGTGTTTGGAGTCCGCATAGACCATGTATACGGTACTGTTTGGAGTCCGCATATACCATGTATACGGTAGTGTTTGGAACCCGCATATACCATGTATACGGTAGTGTTTGGAGTCCGCATATACCATGTATACGGTAGTGTTTGGAGCCCGCATATACCATGTATACGGTAGTGTTTGGAGTCCGCATATACCATGTATACGGTAGTGTTTGGAACCCGCATATACCATGTATGCGGTAGTGTTTGGAACCCGTATATACCATGTATGCGGTAGTGTTTGGAGCCCGCATATACCATGTATACGGTAGTGTTTGGAGCCCGCATAGACCATGTATACTGTAGTGTTTGGCGCCCGCATATACCATGTATACGGTAGTGTTTGGAGTCCGCATATACCATGTATACGGTAGTGTTTGGAGTCCGCATAGACCATGTATACGGTAGTGTTTGGAGTCCGCATATACCATGTATACGGTAGTGTTTGGAGCCCGCATAGACCATGTATACTGTAGTGTTTGGCGCCCGCATATACCATGTATACGGTAGTGTTTGGAGTCCGCATATACCATGTATACGGTAGTGTTTGGAGTCCGCATAGACCATGTATACGGTAGTGTTTGGAGTCCGCATATACCATGTATACGGTAGTGTTTGGAGTCCGCATAGACCATGTATACGGTAATGTTTGGAACCCGTATATACCATGTATGCGGTAGTGTTTGGAGCCCGCATATACCATGTATACGGTAGTGTTTGGAGCCCGCATATACCATGTATACGGTAGTGTTTGGAGCCCGCATAGACCATGTATACGGTAGTGTTTGGAGCCCGCATAGACCATGTATACGGTAGTGTTTGGAGCCCGCATATACCATGTATACGGTAGTGTTTTGAGTCCGCATACACCATGTATACGGTAGTGTTTGGAGTCAGCATAGACCATGTATACGGTAGTGTTTGGAGTCCGTATATACGATGTATACGGTAGTGTTTGGAGCCCGCATATACCATGTATACGGTAGTGTTTGGAGCCCGCATATACCATGTATACGGTAGTGTTTGGAGCCCGCATAGACCATGTATACGGTAGTGTTTGGAGCCCGCATAGACCATGTATACGGTAGTGTTTGGAGCCCGCATATACCATGTATACGGTAGTGTTTTGAGTCCGCATACACCATGTATACGGTAGTGTTTGGAGTCAGCATAGACCATGTATACGGTAGTGTTTGGAGTCCGTATATACGATGTATACGGTAGTGTTTGGAGTCCGCATAGACCATGTATACGGTAGTGTTTGGAGTCCGCATATACCATGTATACGGTAGTGTTTGGAACCCGTATATACCATGTATACGGTAGTGTTTGGAGTCCGCATATACCATGTATACGGTAGTGTTTGGAACCCGCATAGACCATGTATACGGTAGTGTTTGGAACCCGCATAGACCATGTATACGGTAGTGTTTGGAGTCCGCATATACCATGTATACGGTAGTGTTTGGAACCCGCATAGACCATGTATACGGTAGTGTTTGGAACCCGCATAGACCATGTATACGGTAGTGTTTGGAGTCCGCATATACCATGTATACGGTAGTGTTTGGAACCCGCATAGACCATGTATACGGTAGTGTTTGGAGTCCGCATATACTATGTATACTGTAGTGTTTGGAACCCGCATATACCATGTATACGGTAGTGTTTGGAGCCCGTATATCCCATGCATACGGTAGTGTTTGGAGTCCGCCTATACCATGTATACGGTAGTGTTTGGAACCCGCATATACCATGTATACGGTAGTGTTTGGAGCCCGCATATACCATTTATACGGTAGTGTTTGGAGCCCGCATATACCATGTATACGGTAGTGTTTGGAGTCCGCATATACCATGTATATGGTAGTGTTTGGAGTCCGCATAGACCATGTATATGGTAGTGTTTGGAGTCCGCATATACCATGTATACGGTAGTGTTTGGAGTCCGCATAGACCATGTATACGGTAGTGTTTGGAGTCCGCATAGACCATGTATACGGTAGTGTTTGGAGTCCGCATAGACCATGTATACGGTAGTGTTTGGAGTCCGCATAGACCATGTATACGGTAGTGTTTGGAGTCCGCCTATACCATGTATACGGTAGTGTTTGGAGTCCGCATAGACCATGTATACGGTAATGTTTGGAGTCGTCATAGACCATGTATACGGTAGTGTTTGGAACCCGTATATACCATGTATACGGTAGTGTTTGGAGTCCGCATAGACCATGTATACGGTAATGTTTGGAGTCGTCATAGACCATGTATACGGTAGTGTTTGGAGCCCGCATATACCATGTATACGGTAGTGTTTGGAGTCCGCATATACCATGTATACGGTAATGTTTGGAACCCGTATATACCATGTATACGGTAGTGTTTGGAGCCCGTATATACCATGTATACGGTGGTGTTTGGAGCCCGCATAGACCATGTATACGGTAGTGTTTGGAGCCCGCATAGACCATGTATACGGTAGTGTTTGGAGCCCGCATAGACCATGTATACGGTAGTGGTTGGAGTCCGCATAGACCATGTATACGGTAGTGTTTGGAGTCCGCATAGACCATGTATACGGTAGTGTTTGGAGTCTGCATAGACCTGTATACGGTAGTGTGTGGGTCTGTATACCAGGACTGTTGTTCAATATAAGGGACTGTACACTCCCATACAGGCAGATATACATGTACAGACAGCGTACACTCACATACAGGCAGATATACATGTACAGACTGCGTACACTCCCATACAGGCAGATATACATGTACAGTCTTTGTACACTCCCATACAGGCAGATATACATGTACAGTCTTTGTACACTCCCATACAGGCAGATATACATGTACAGACAGCGTACACTCCCATACAGGCAGATATACATGTACAGACAGCGTACACTCCCATACAGGCAGATATACATGTACAGACAGCGTACACTCCCATACAGGCAGATATACATGTACAGACAGCATACACTCCCATACAGGCAGATATACATGTACAGACAGTGTACACTCCCATACAGGCAGATATACATGTACAGACAGCGTACACTCCTATACAGGCAGATATACATGTACAGACAGCGTACACTCCCATACAGGCAGATATACATGTACAGACAGCGTACACTCCTATACAGGCAGATGTACAGACAGCGTACACTCCCATACAGGCAGATATACATGTACAGACAGCGTACACTCCTATACAGGCAGATGTACAGACAGCGTACACTCCCATACAGGCAGATATACATGTACAGACAGCGTACACTCCCATACAGGCAGATATACATGTACAGTCTCCATTCACTCCTAGATCTAGTTTTCGCAGTGTACTAGTTCAGGGCTATCAAGTTCTATGATATATTCAAACTGCAGATGGCAGACACCTGTTTTGCAATTAATTTGCATATAAATTACACATATTCAATCCAAAATTACAGCTTTACTTGAATTTAGCTTGTCTTAGCTTTACAATGATACCGTACTTCATGATTTATGGGTGCTAGCTATGTTCAAACATGCTTATGGAAAACTGTGTAGAACTATAATCTTTATGTATACAGAAATGTTTGTATTTATCATATGATTGTTGATTATTTTATGATTGTTAGATTGTTATAAAATGTAACACTGTTCAATGGGGTGGATCTAGTGGGGGTTAGGGGTTTAATGCACCCCACTTTGGTTGTCAATGTTTTCCCAATAAAATGTTCATGAAACCCTTCAGATTAACATTTTGGTCACCCCCCCCCCCAAGCCCCCCTCCACTTTTGGCAAATTCTAGTACCCTCCAATGCAGTCAATAGCCTTAAACTCCTATGTATGATTAGTCATATATGGTGGTTTACCCTCTTTATAAATCTGTGTCTTATAATAATCAACACAGATACTGCAGAATAACAACCAGCACTTGACAGATAGGTAGATAGCACTTGACAGATAGGTAGATAGCACTTGACAGATAAGTAGATAGCACTTGACAGGTAGTAGATAGCACTTGACAGATAGGTAGATAGCACTTGACAGATAAGTAGATAGCACTTGACAGGTAGTAGATAGCACTTGACAGATAGGTAGATAGCACTTGACAGATAAGTAGATAGCACTTGACAGTAGTAGATAGCACTTGACAGATAGGTAGATAGCACTTGACAGATAGGTAGATAGCACTTGACAGATAGGTAGATAGCACTTGACAGATAGGTAGATAGCACTTGACAGATAGTAGATAGCACTTGACAGATAGTAGATAGCACTTGACAGATAGGTAGATAGCACTTGACAGATAGGTAGATAGCACTTGACAGATAGGTAGATAGCACTTGACAGATAGGTAGATAGCACTTGACAGATAGGTAGATAGCACTTGACAGATAGGTAGATAGCACTTGACAGATAGGTAGATAGCACTTGACAGATAGGTAGATAGCACTTGACAGATAGGTAGATAGCACTTGACAGATAGGTAGATAGCACTTGACAGATAGGTAGATAGCACTTGACAGATAGTAGATAGCACTTGACAGATAGGTAGATAGCACTTGACAGATAGGTAGATAGCACTTGACAGATAGGTAGATAGCACTTGACAGATAGTAGATAGCACTTGACAGTTAGTAGATAGCACTTGACAGATAGTAGATAGCACTTGACAGATAGGTAGATAGCACTTGACAGATAGGTAGATAGCACTAATGAGATTATGCAAGCTATTCTGGTTTGTTGCTATGACAACATTGTAGTGAGTGCTTTGGAAATGAAAATTGTAAAAAAAACAAATATGATATTGGATATTGTCATGAATCTTGGAAAGTATGGTACAAGACAGAGACATGATTATGTGCATGATTGTGTGTGCTTATCAGATGAATACTGTGATTGCCTTAGCAACAGCCATTAGTAAGAGGCATCAAGAAATGTTGTTCTGTAGATAGAGACTACTAAATGATTTTACATAAATCATGTTAGATGCCAGGGTAATGGATTTATTTGTTATTTACACATATCTATATGTGGGATAGGGAGCCAGCCGCCTGTCTGTCTAGCAATGCTCCCAATATGTGCTATTTATGGGATAGGGAGCCAGCCGCCTGTCTGTCTAGCAATGCTCCCAATATGTGCTATTTATGGGATAGGGAGCCAGCCGCCTGTCTGTCTAGCAATGCTCCCAATATGTGCTATTTATGGGATAGGGAGCCAGCCGCCTGTCTGTCTAGCAATGCTCCCAATGTGTGCTATTTATGGGATAGGGAGCCAGCCGCCTGTCTGTCTAGCAATGCTCCCAATATGTGCTATTTATGGGATAGGGAGCCAGCCGCCTGTCTGTCTAGCAATGCTCCCAATGTGTGCTATTTATGGGATAGGGAGCCAGCCGCCTGTCTGTCTAGCAATGCTCCCAATGTGTGCTATTTATGGGATAGGGAGCCAGCCGCCTGTCTGTCTAGCAATGCTCCCAATGTGTGCTATTTATGGGATAGGGAGCCAGCCGCCTGTCTGTCTAGCAATGCTCCCAATGTGTGCTATTTATGGGATAGGGAGCCAGCCGCCTGTCTGTCTAGCAATGCTCCCAATATGTGCTATTTATGGGATAGGGAGCCAGCCGCCTGTCTGTCTAGCAATGCTCCCAATATGTGCTATTATATTATTACTATATCTCGACAGATCTCCTACAGTATATGTAATGAGTACTTATTTGTAAAATAATGTTATCACTTAATTAACACGTTTTTGATAAAATCACATTTAACATACCGCAACATCTGGTTAGGACACAACAGTAAAAAACAAGGATTCTAACTAAAAGGACCTATTCACATTTGGAAATAAATCAGACAGTATCTGCCAAGGGAGGTAATAGAAAATTAGAGATGTCTCTCATTGTCCTTAATCCTATAATACCCTAATTAGAGATGTCTCTCATTGTCCTTAATCCTATAATACCCTAATTAGAGATGTCTCTCATTGTCCTTAATCCTATAATACCCTAATTAGAGATGTCTCTCATTGTCCTTAATCCTATAATACCCTAATTAGAGATGTCTCTCATTGTCCTTAATCCTATAATACCCTATGAATAAAGTGTTAGATGTCTCTCATTGTCCTTAATCCTATAATACCCTATGAATAAAGTGTTAGATGTCTCTCATTGTCCTTAATCCTATAATACCCTAATTAGAGATGTCTCTCATTGTCCTTAATCCTATAATACCCTAATTAGAGATGTCTCTCATTGTTCTTAATCCTATAATACCCTATGAATAAAGTGTACATTCTATAATTGTATGCAAACAATACGTAACGGAGATAATTCAATGCGCACCATATTACTATATTGAATAGAGCTGTTTATATTTATACCGATGTTTGTTTCATGCTGGTATATCTATGTAACTAGTGTTGCAGGTGACGTGTTTTATGGCAATCATTCTGTATGACTGACTGTGTTATACATAATGTACCCGTATCCATAAACAATATTATGTTTCATGCTAGCCTGTAACTGACATAGTTTAGCTCAATGGATTTTTGTACTTTGCACAATTGAATCTACGTAACTTGAAACTGTTGTTGTGCCATTAATTGTTATTTAGTGCTATAATATAAACTGACATAGCAGGGGGCGAAGAAAGGTGGGGACAGTGGGGCTAGCCCTACCAATAATATAGCTCAAAATTCCCCACCCATGATGTATTCTCTCACTTAACCCATTCAGCGCCAAGTAACTGACATGGACTGGTGCATGATATTTTTAGACCAATAAATGAATAAGAGAATTACATTTGAACTAGTTCATTTATCAAAATCGGTAATATTGTCTAAAAATTGTAATATTACTGGCAAAAAGTGTACATCCTGATGAGATGGCTTGGCATGGCCCGGCTCATCTGGATCTACACGTTTTGTAAGCCTATTTAGAGGTCTGTGGTGTTGAAATTGAATAGCCCTGGAAAATTCTAAAAGTTGTCAAGTGAAAAGTAGACAATAAATAATTTGCAATATTAATAGAATCATTGAATGTATAATGGAAAATATCTATGAATATTAGAAATGTTCACAGTAAAATATGACCGGAAAACAGGAAATGTAGTGGAAATTTTCAAATAATTTCGGAGTAGCATGCTGCCAGCTCCCTACCTTGCCTTGGCCCCACTATTCAGATTGTTTCTTCGCCCATGTATAGATTGTATATTTTAGCATATAACAATCATTGTGTTTCTATATATATTACATTTGTACATATCATGTGTTTATTGAATGATAAATCATTTAGGATAGACTTTTATTTTATTTTACAAAGATCGCGAAACAAGCTTTAACAACTTATATTAATCACTGTCGTTGGCGCAGATGACAGCGTATATGTGGTCATTGGTGTGGGAGGAAGTCTGGGAAAACCCACCTGTCCGTTTTGGCGACCACTGTGTCGTCTCGTACTTCCCGGTCTGAGGATCAAACCAGGATTGCATTGGCGAGAAGCAAGTGTGCCAAGTACTGTGCTAATTGGACAGCTAATAAATTCTTTGAAATAGTGGCTGGGTAGCGCAAGTACGAGAGGTTATTATCCCTATCGTCCACAATAATATCAAATTACGAGAGGTTATTATCCCTATCATCCACAATTATATCAAATTACGAGAGGTTATTTTCCCTATCATCCACAATAATATCAAATTATGAGAGGTTATTTTCCCTATCATCCACAATAATATCAAATTATGAGAGGTTATTTTCCCTATCATCCACAATTATATCAAATTATGAGAGGTTATTTTCCCTATCATCCACAATTATATCAAATTATGAGAGGTTATTTTCCCTATCATCCACAATTATATCAAATTACGAGAGGTTATTATCCCTATCATCCACAATTATATCAAATTATGAGAGGTTATTTTCCCTATCATCCACAATAATATCAAATTATGAGAGGTTATTTTCCCTATCATCCACAATAATATCAAATTATGAGAGGTTATTTTCCCTATCATCCACAATTATATCAAATTATGAGAGGTTATTTTCCCTATCATCCACAATTATATCAAATTATGAGAGGTTATTTTCCCTATCATCCACAATTATATCAAATTATGAGAGGTTATTATCCCTATCATCCACAATTATATCAAATTACGAGAGGTTATTTTCCCTATCATCCACAATTATATCAAATTATGAGAGGTTATTATCCCTATCATCCACAATTATATCAAATTATCAGAAATAATCTTAAATCTATGACGAAACCACTTGGGTTCATGAATTGAACATGTGGCTGATAACATTTTATGATATTCTATAGTATATTATTGATGTGGTTGATAGCGGCTGTACAGCACACCTGGTTCCAGCATGTTAGACAGCACACCTGGTTCCAGCAGGCTAGACAGCACACCTGGTTCCAGCAGGCTAGACAGTGCACCTGGTTCCAGCATGCTAGACAGTGCACCTGGTTCCAGCATGCTAGACAGCACACCTGGTTCCAGCAGGCTAGACAGCACACCTGGTTCCAGCATGCTAGACAGCACACCTGGTTCCAGCATGCTAGACAGCACACCTGGTTCCAGCAGGCTAGACAGCACACCTGGTTCCAGCAGGCTAGACAGTGCACCTGGTTCCAGCAGGCTAGACAGCACACCTGGTTCCAGCAGGCTAGACAGCACACCTGGTTCCAGCAGGCTAGACAGCACACCTGGTTCCAGCATGCTAGACAGCACACCTGGTTCCAGCAGGCTAGACAGCACACCTGGTTCCAGCAGGCTAGACAGCACACCTGGTTCCAGCAGGCTAGACAGTGCACCTGGTTCCAGCAGGCTAGACAGCACACCTGGTTCCAGCAGGCTAGACAGTGCACCTGGTTCCAGCAGGCTAGACAGCACACCTGGTTCCAGCAGGCTAGACAGCACACCTGGTTCCAGCAGGCTAGACAGTGCACCTGGTTCCAGCAGGCTAGACAGCACACCTGGTTCCAGCAGGCTAGACAGCACACCTGGTTCCAGCAGGCTAAACAGTGCACCTGGTTCCAGCAGGCTAGACAGCACACCTGGTTCCAACATGTGTGAAGGTTTATATCTGATAGCTCCTGTTTTATTTTTTTATATACATGTAAATGAGTTGTGAATGCAAAATTTCAGTCCCTTTGGGAGTCCGTTTACAATATAGTTAAACCTGTCTTATGCATCCAGCCAAGGGAATCACACACAGTGGCTGCTTACAACAGCTGGCTACTTAATATATGTCAAATATATAATAAAACTCCATATTGTGAATCTGGAAACTGGCTGCTTAATATAGGTTGGCTGCTTAATGGAGGTGAACACTAACACAGGTTTGACTGTTCCATGAATTTGAAAAGCACCAAATTGGTACTGATGTTGGGATGTTTATGTGTTTGAAATAATATTCCAATAAAGAAAAGATGGATACGGTTTCATTCTATGTCCATGTCATCTGACTGTCAGAAGGTTGGTGGTTATACCAGGGTGCCAGCTTGTCTCAAAAGGGTATCTGGTTTCTTCCTGCATCAGGTAGTATTGTAAAGTCACTATCATGTATGTAGATCCAATAAACACAAACAGTGTATAATGTTTCTGTTGTATTGGTTACATAAAACAACAACGACCACAACCACAGATGTAACTTTAGAACATTATGAAATACCTGTGTATTTTGATACTGGTATGGATTTTTGAAGGGAGACACTATTGATCCTACGGAGCTATATTTAAATACCAGTAATAAACAGCCAATTTGTGAGAGAATGTGGCTTGATTCTAAAGGTTTATATACTTCTATAATGTTCCTGTTTGCTGTATATATGAATATAGAAATATTGTACATTGTATTTATTTATTTATAGATATATATTAAACATTACTAGATGTGTATAAATATTGTGTTGTAGACATGAGGTTTATTTTGTATATTATTTCTACCTAAAGGGTGGGGGGAAAAAATAGAATTTGGGCCAAAATAAACTTTTTTTTCCTGTTATTTTGAAAGATTTTCAAGTGCCCAGTTTCAATTGTTTCCAGCCATAATTAAACATACAATAAAGACAAGTGCATTGCACCGAAAGTTAAAACCTTAGTGAACACATATTTGTGAATATAATTTCTATGGGAGACGGTTTGCTATTGATTCAGTATTTATGAATATCCAAAATATTTCAATTATTGAATATCCATATTTCTATATATGGATATTGTGGCGCCTTTCATATCCGATATTCGTGGGAGCGTTAGAAGTGCCACACAGAGGGTTAATAAATCACAACGAGTATCAACGTTTCTATTCAACAGTGTTTTATTATGAATTATGGATATCCAAAATAATTAAATTATTGGATATCCATAATTCTATATATGGATATACATAAATACATAATTCCTAGCTATTTATGGGTATCCACAAATCGAATTATGGATATTCAATTATCTATTTATGGATATCCAATAATCGAATTATGGATATCCAATAATCGAATTAATGATAACCATAAATGCTGAATAAATAGCAAAACGGCTCCCCATAAATTTCAGTGTTTGGTTAGATAAAAACTCCCATCCTTCTACCATAAGAGCATTAAAACACATAATGATGCTGTCTATAAAACAAGGAATTGAAATGTTAAAATGATTTATTGCTACACTAATCCTACTAACAGAGCATTGCCATCATAAATTACCTGCTGGATTTTACTCAGATTTGGGGTAAACAAAATGTGGCAATAAATGTCAGATTATAATTGATTGTGTAAAATGTTGATTCACTTGTTCAACTTTGTGCCAATAAAAATCCAGCATGTAATATCATATCTACTCTTTCTATGAATGAAACTTAACTTTTGAATAGTGTGTTGTGAATAAAATATAGCATAGAATCCGGATTTATGTTTTGAATATTGCATACCAGTTGTCTTACACCAGTTGTCTTACACCAGTTGTCTTCACCAGTTGTCTTACACCAGTTCCACGGCATACCAGTTGTCTTACACCAGTTGTCTTACACCAGTTGTCTTACACCAGTTACACGGCATAGCACGAGTAGATCAAACATTGA
Source organism: Archivesica marissinica (assembly GCA_014843695.1). Classification (NCBI taxonomy): domain Eukaryota; kingdom Metazoa; phylum Mollusca; class Bivalvia; order Venerida; family Vesicomyidae; genus Archivesica; species Archivesica marissinica. The sequence continues at coordinate 95,187,315 of CM026386.1, forward strand.
TTATTACACGAACTGCAGACTGACACAACATACCACAAACATTGATCATTACACAAACTGCAGACTAACACAACATACCACAAACATTGATCATTACACAAACTGCAGACTAACACAACATACCACAAACATTGATCATTACACGAACTGCAGACTAACACAACATACCACAAACATTGATCATTACACGAACTGCAGACTAACACAACATACCACAAACATTGATCATTACACGAACTGCAGACTAACACAACATACCACAAACATTGATCATTACACAAACTGCAGACTAACACAACATACCACAAACATTGATCATTACACGAACTGCAGACTAACACAACATACCACAAACATTGATTGAAATCATTCATTCTCCATTGTATCAACTTTTCATAGTAAGTTGAATAAAGTGTATAAGAAAGATGTGGTGATTTTATGCTACACAGCAGCGTATAGCCTGTATCATACCGCCAGATTGACCATCCCTTCCATGCAATACTCTTCAACAGCAGTATAGCCTGTATCATACAGCCAGATTGACCATCCCTTCCATGCAATACTCTTCAACAGCAGTATAGCCTGTATCATACAGCCAGATTGACCATCCCTTCCATGCAATACTCTTCAACAGCAGCGTATAGCCTGTATCATACAGCCAGATTGACCATCCCTTCCATGCAATACTCTTCAACAGCAGCGTATAGCCTGTATCATACAGCCAGATTGACCATCCCTTCCATGCAATACTCTTCAACAGCAGCGTATAGCCTGTATCATACAGCCAGATTGACCATCCCTTCCATGCAATACTCTTCAACAGCAGTATAGCCTGTATCATACAGCCAGATTGACCATCCCTTCCATGCAATACTCTTCAACAGCAGTGTAGCCTGTATCATACAGCCAGATTGACCATCCCTTCCATGCAATACTCTTCAACAGCAGTATAGCCTGTATCATACAGCCAGATTGACCATCCCTTCCATGCAATACTCTTCAACAGCAGTGTAGCCTGTATCATACAGCCAGATTGACCATCCCTTCCATGCAATACTCTTCAACAGCAGTGTAGCCTGTATCATACAGCCAGATTGACCATCCCTTCCATGCAATACTCTTCAACAGCAGTGTAGCCTGTATCATACAGCCAGATTGACCATCCCTTCCATGCAATACTCTTCAACAGCAGTGTAGCCTGTATCATACAGCCAGATTGACCATCCCTTCCTTCATGCAATACTCTTCAACAGCAGTGTAGCATGTATCATACAGCCAGATTGACCATCCCTTCCATGCAATACTCTTCAACAGCAGTTGAACTCCATCGCACATGCTATATCAACAGCCAGTTTACCACCCTTTCCTGCACTCCAACACAGTAGTGACAACCTAAGAAGCCACTTCATTATAACTCTTCAACACAGTGTTAGTAGTGTATACAAGCAGCGACCAACCACTCTCCATGCAATCTCTTCAACAGCAGTGTATAGCCTGTATCATACAGCCAGATTGACCATCCCTTCCATGCAATACTCTTCAACAGCAGTGTAGCCTGTATCATACAGCCAGATTGACCATCCCTTCCATGCAATACTCTTCAACAGCAGTGTAGCATGTATCATACAGCCAGATTGACCATCCCTTCCATGCAATACTCTTCAACAGCAGTGTAGCCTGTATCATACAGCCAGATTGACCATCCCTTCCATGCAATACTCTTCAACAGCAGTGTATAGCCTGTATCATACAGCCAGATTGACCATCCCTTCCATGCAATACTCTTCAACAGCAGTGTAGCATGTATCATACAGCCAGATTGACCATCCCTTCCATGCAATACTCTTCAACAGCAGTATAGCCTGTATCATACAGCCAGATTGACCATCCCTTCCATGCAATACTCTTCAACAGCAGTGTAGCCTGTATCATACAGCCAGATTGACCATCCCTTCCATGCAATACTCTTCAACAGCAGTGTAGCATGTATCATACAGCCAGATTGACCATCCCTTCCATGCAATACTCTTCAACAGCAGTGTAGCCTGTATCATACAGCCAGATTGACCATCCCTTCCATGCAATACTCTTCAACAGCAGTGTAGCCTGTATCATACAGCCAGATTGACCATCCCTTCCATGCAATACTCTTCAACAGCAGTGTAGCCTGTATCATACAGCCAGATTGACCATCCCTTCCATGCAATACTCTTCAACAGCAGTATAGCCTGTATCATACAGCCAGATTGACCATCCCTTCCATGCAATACTCTTCAACAGCAGTGTAGCCTGTATCATACAGCCAGATTGACCATCCCTTCCATGCAATACTCTTCAACAGCAGTATAGCCTGTATCATACAGCCAGATTGACCATCCCTTCCATGCAATACTCTTCAACAGCAGTGTAGCCTGTATCATACAGCCAGATTGACCATCCCTTCCATGCAATACTCTTCAACAGCAGTGTAGCATGTATCATACAGCCAGATTGACCATCCCTTCCATGCAATACTCTTCAACAGCAGTGTAGCCTGTATCATACCGCCAGATTGACCATCCCTTCCATGCAATACTCTTCAACAGCAGTGTAGCCTGTATCATACAGCCAGATTGACCATCCCTTCCATGCAATACTCTTCAACAGCAGTATAGCATGTATCATACAGCCAGATTGACCATCCCTTCAATGCAATACTCTTCAACAGCAGTGTAGCATGTATCATACAGCCAGATTGACCATCCCTTCAATGCTTCAATGCAATACTCTTCAACAGCAGTATAGCCTGTATCATACAGCCAGATTGACCATCCCTTCCATGCAATACTCTTCAACAGCAGTGTAGCCTGTATCATACAGCCAGATTGACCATCCCTTCCATGCAATACTCTTGGATAGCGTTCGCTTCAGATGCGAAAGGTCCGGAGTTTGAGCCCCGCTGGATTGTGCCCTTAGACAAGGCATTTAATTCCACTTTGCCTCTTCTCTCTCCATCGTGGCGATGAATCCCATCAGGACTGATGTCTCGAGACTGATTAATATTGATTAATCCAAGTTGTAAGAAAAATAAAATAAATTTGTATATTAAAACTAACCGAGTTCCCTGGAATAAGTTCTACAGTGTATAACACTGCGCATGTAAAGGAACCATGTCATGGATGTCCTTAAACGGGAAGAAGGTTATAAACCTTTCACTAACCTCAAGTCTCGAACTGGTTGTGTGCATTTCTGTTTGATAATATAATTAGGTATGGACTAAGTAAAACAAAAATGTTTTTAAAACATTTTTCAGTTCTAGCTAAACTATCAAACTACTGTTATATCCATGGGCAGCCGATTACATAGATTCGCCCCATGCAACTCTGGACATGTATGTACGTGGTCAAATCGTACACTAGTCAACTCGACCCGCAGTATCCTGTGGCCGTTACAATTTCATGAACGACCCAGACTTCACAAGGCCGAGGTTCGAGTTGACTAGAGTATGAATTGACCGCGTACACAGAGTTGCATGTAACTATTAACAGACGGGTCAGTAGATAACTTCGGGGTGCCGCTGAAATTGTGAAGCCTGCCACCCAAACCATTTCTGGACGCGTGGCTCCGAATAACAAATGCAACTACATTCAAGGGCATGGGTGTATTCTAGGTACAGTCTGCAATCTATACGTAAACCACTATAATTATGCAACTGCCGCCACAATCCGGATGTCGTTACATCTACTTCCGTTGTCCTTGACCAAGGTAATATATTCAAAAACAAATACGCTGACACATTATCGTTTTATCAAGATTGTTTCCCTAACCACAACAATTACTCAATTACCAGTAGTATCTCTTCCGTTATCACGTTTTTTGGCGAACACGACATTACGAAGACAAAACATATATCTATCTATCTTCCTGATAGTCAAACCCCTGTTGGGGACCTAGACTTTTGCGTGTCACCGACAAGACTGTTAGTGGAGTAAAAGATAACAGAACAGGATATATATACAGAATGTTAAAATCAGATACAAACAGGGCATACTTTCTATGGGGAGACATGTTCAACCTGGCTGGCTGAACTCGGGGAGGGGTAGTACTACTGCAGAAGCGGGAAGGGAGTTCCAGTGTATTATGGTTCTGGGGTAAAAGGAATACTTATAGTAGTCTGAGGTGGATTGTATAGTACGATAGGCCATTTGGTGTGATGATCTACTCGGGAACAGGAATGGCAACTAGGGAATTTGTAATTTTATAGAACATGATTAGTCTTTGGTCAATTCGACAGAGGTCAAGGCGTATCCAATGAAGGGATGATATCATAGATGTTACACTATAGCTATAGCAAATTTAACTTTCAATATATTAATAATGTTTACATAAAATAAACATAATTAGCAATTGTGCATATATATATAAGTTCTATATCACATAACACCTATAGCAGCACTATTATAAGAAAGAGAGAGGGGGGAGGGGCAATGTGGAATTTAAATGCCTTGCCTAAGGGGCAATCCTATCGGCTAGAACTGGGCTCGAACTCCGAACCTGTAGCATACGCGCTATCACGAATTCCACACGCATATGGCTTATATAACTTCATTCGTATAATAACCATATATCTTCCCCTAATGTCGTGGGGCTGTAGACATGTTGCGCTTCAAGCTGCAAAGAAGTACTGAGTTATAAAGATGAGTAGTTAAAAGCAAAATATAAAAAAGTATGAAAATAATAAGTTGGGGTTAAAGCTTAAAGTAGCTGGGCGGGAGAGGGGAACTGTGTAGTCTGGGGCGGGAGAGGGGAAATATGCAGTGTGGGGCGGGAGAGGGGCACTATGCAGTGTGGGACGGGAGAGGGGAACTATGCAGTGTGGGGCGGGAGAGGGGACTATGCAGTGTGGGGCGGGAGAGGGAACTATGCAGTTACGTGTGGGTCGGGAGAGGGCACTATGTAGTGTGGGCGGGAAAGGGAACTATGCAGTTATGTCGGGAGAGGGGCACTATGCAGTGTGGGGCGGGAGAGGGGAACTATGCAGTTATGTGGGGGTCGGGAGAGGGACACTATGCAGTTACGTGTGGGTCGGGAGAGGGGCACTATGCAGTTTACGTGTGGGTCGGGAGAGGGGCACTGCAGTTACGTGTGGGTCGGGAGGGGCACTATGTAGTGTGGGGCGGGGAGGGGGAACTATGTAGTGGCGTGTGTGGGCGGGAGAGAGGCACTATGCAGTGGGGGCGGGAGATGGGAACTATGCATGGCGTGTGGGCGGGACGAGGGGAACTATGTAGTGTGGGTGCGGGAGAGGGTACTATGTAGTATATGGGGGAGAGGGGAACTATGCAGTTACGTGTGGGTCGGGAGAGGGGCACTATGCGTGCGGGGCGGGAGCGGGGACTTGTATTGTGTGGGGCGGGAGAGGGAACTATGTAGTATGAGGCGGGAGAGGGAACTATGCAGTTACGTGTGGGTCGGAGAGGGGCACTATGAGCGGTGCGGGTCGGTGGCGGGAGAGGGGAACTATGTAGTGGCGGTGTGTGGCGGGAGAGGGGAACTATATTTAGTGTGGTGGGCGGGAGAGGGGAACTATGTAGTGGCGTGTGTGGCGGGAGAGGGTAACTATGCAGTGTGTGCGAGAGGGAACTATGCAGTGTGGGGGCGGGAGGGAACTATGGCAGTGGCGTGTGGGGGGCGGGAGAGGGGAACTATGCAGGGCGTGTGGGGCGGGATAGGGAACTATGCAGTGTGGGGCGGGAGAGGGGAACTATGCAGTATGGGCGGGAGAGGGGAACTATGCAGTGCGGGCGGGAGAGGGGAACTATGCAGTATGGGCGGGAGAGGGGAAATATGCAGTGCGCGGGAGAGGGAACACAGTATGTGAGGGAGAGGGAAACATGCAGTATGGCGTGAGAGGGGAACTATGCAGTTTGGGCGGGAGAGGGGAACTATGCAGTGCGGGGCGGGAGAGGGGAACTATGCAGTGTGGGGCGGGAGAGGGGAACTATGCAGTGCGGGGCGGGAGAGGGGGACTATAATTGCACTATGATTACTAACTTTAAACATGAATGGGAGATTTTAATCTATACATGTATAAGAGATAGAAATATACACGGTTATGTTTATAGTACCTTACATTGATTTGTATATAACTTATGCATGTATGTTTGCACTGTTCGCTAACTCTATATATTATGTATGTATGTTTGCACTGTTCGCTAACTCTATATATTATGTATGTATGTTTGCACTGTTCGCTAACTCTATATATTATGCAACACCCAACCAAAAATGTATGTTTGCACTGTTCACTAACTCTATATATTATGCATGTATGTTTGCACTGTTCGCTAACTCTATATATTATGTATGTATGTTTGCACTGTTCACTAACTCTATATATTATGCATGTATGTTTGCACTGTTCACTAACTCTATATATTATGTATGTATGTTTGCACTGTTCACTAACTCTATATATTATGTATGTATGTTTGCACTGTTCACTAACTCTATATATTATGTATGTATGTATGTTTGCACTGTTCGCTAACTCTATATATTATGCATGTATGTTTGCACTGT
>CM026386.1:95194875-95216100 GCA_014843695.1 Archivesica marissinica
ATGGTAGGTCCTACACGTCATAAGACATACTATGATGACTGGGACTATCTGTAGCTAGGTATGGTAGGCCATACACGTCATAAGACATACTAAGATGACTGGGACTATCTGTAGCTAGGTATGGTAGGCCATACACGTCATAAGACATACTAAGATGACTGGGACTATCTGTAGCTAGGTATGGTAGGTCCTACACGTCATAAGACATACTAAGATGACTGGGACTATCTGTAGCTAGGTATGGTAGGTCCTACACGTCATAAGACATGGATGACTGGGACTATCTGTAGCTAGGTATGGTAGGTCCTACACGTCATAAGACATACTAAGATGACTGGGACTATCTGTAGCTAGGTATGGTAGGTCCTACACGTCATAAACATGGATGACTGGGACTATCTGTAGCTAGGTATGGTAGGTCCTACACGTCATAAGACATGGATGACTGGGACTATCTGTAGCTAGGTATGGTAGGCCCTACACGTCATAAGACATGGATGACTGGGACTATCTGTAGCTAGGTATGGTAGGCCATACACGTCATAAGACATAACGCTAAGATGACTGGGACTATCTGTAGCTAGGTATGGTAGGTCCTACACGTCATAAGACATACTAAGATGACTGGGACTATCTGTAGCTAGGTATGGTAGGTCCTACACGTCATAAGACATACTAAGATGACTGGGACTATCTGTATCTAGGTATGGTAGGTCCTACACGTCATAAGACATACATCTAAGATGACTGGGACTATCTGTAGCTAGGTATGGTAGGTGCTACACGTCATAAGAAATACTAAGATGACTGGGACTGTCTGTAGCTAGGTATGGTAGGTCCTACACGTCATAAGACATGGATGACTGGGATTATCTGTAGCTAGGTATGGTAGGTCCTACACGTCATAAGACATACGAAGATGACTGGGACTATCTGTAGCTAGGTATGGTAGGCCATGCACGTCATAAGACATACTAAGATAACTGGGACTATATGTAGCTAGGTATGGTAGGTCCTACACGTCATAAGACATACCGCTAAGATGACTGGGACTATCTGTAGCTAGGTATGGTAGGTCCTACACGTCAAAAGACATACTAAGATGACTGGGACTATCTGTATCTAGGTATGGTAGGTCCTACACGTCATAAGACATACATCTAAGATGACTGGGACTATCTGTAGCTAGGTATGGTAGGTGCTACACGTCATAAGAAATACTAAGATGACTGGGACTGTCTGTAGCTAGGTATGGTAGGTCCTACACGTCATAAGACATGGATGACTGGGACTATCTGTAGCTAGGTATGGTAGGTCCTACACGTCATAAGACATGAATGACTGGGACTATCTGTAGCTAGGTATGGTAGGTCCTACACGTCATAAGACATACGAAGATGACTGGGACTATCTGTAGCTAGGTATGGTAGGCCATGCACGTCATAAGACATACTAAGATAACTGGGACTATCTGTAGCTAGGTATGGTAGGTCCTACACGTCATAAGACATACCGCTAAGATGACTGGGACTATCTGTAGCTAGGTATGGTAGGTCCTACACGTCATAAGACATGGATGACTGGGACTATCTGTAGCTAGGTATGGTAGGCCATACACGTCATAAGTCATACCGCTAAGATGACTGGGACTATCTGTAGCTAGGTATGGTAGGTCCTACACGTCATAAGACATACTAAGATGACTAGGACTATCTGTAGCTAGGTATGGTAGGTCCTACACGTCATAAGACATACTAAGATGACTGGGACTATCTGTAGCTAGGTATAGTAGGTCCTACACGTAATAAGACATACAGCTAAGATGACTGGGACTATCTGTAGCTAGGTATGGTAGGTCCTACACGTCATAAGACATACGAAGATGACTGGGACTATCTGTAGCTAGGTATGGTAGGCCATGCACGTCATAAGTCATACTAAGATAACTGGGACTATCTGTAGCTAGGTATGGTAGGTCCTACACGTCATAAGACATACCGCTAAGATGACTGGGACTATCTGTAGCTAGGTATGGTAGGTCCTACACGTCAAAAGACATGGATGACTGGGACTATTTGTAGCTAGGTATGGTAGGTCCTACACCTCATAAGACATACCGCTAAGATGACTGGGACTATCTGTAGCTAGGTATGGTAGGTCCTACACGTCATAAGACATGGATGACTGGGACTATCTGTAGCTAGGTATGTAGACCATACAGGTCATAAGACATGGATGACTGGGACTATCTGTAGCTAGGTATGGTAGGCCATACACGTCATAAGACATACCGCTAAGTTGACTGGGACTATCTGTAGCTAGGTATGGTAGGTCCTACACGTCATAAGACATACTAAGATGACTGGGACTATCTGTAGCTAGGTATGGTAGGTCCTACACGTCATAAGACATACTAAGAAAACTGGAACTATCTGTAGCTAGGTATGGTAGGTCCTACACGTCATAAGACATACCGCTAAGATGATTGGGACTATCTGTAGCTAGGTATGGTAGGCCATACACGTCGTAAGACATACTAAGATGACTGGGACTATCTGTAGCTAGGTATGGTAGGTCCTACACGTCATAAGACATACATCTAAGATGACTGGGACTATCTGTAGCTAGGTATGGTAGGTCCTACACGTCATAAGAAATACTAAGATGACTGGGACTGTCTGCAGCTAGGTATGGTAGGTCCTACACGTCATAAGACATGGATGACTGGCATTATCTGTAGCTAGGTATGGTAGGTCCTACACGTCATAAGACATACTAAGATGACTGGGACTATCTGTAGCTAGGTATGGTAGGCCATACACGTCATAAGACATACTAAGATGACTGGGACTATCTGTAGCTAGGTATGGTAGGTCCTACACGTCATAAGACATGGATGACTGGGACTATCTGTAGCTAGGTATGGTAGGTCCTACACGTCATAAGACATGGATGACTGGGACTATCTGTAGCTAGGTATGGTAGGTCCTACACGTCATAAGACATGGATGACGGGGACTATCTGTAGCTAGGTATGGTAGGTCCTACACGTCATAAGATATGGATGACTGGGACTATCGGTAGCTAGGTATGGTAGGTCCTACACGTCATAAGACATACTAAGATGACTTGGACTATCTGTAGCTAGGTATGGTAGGTCCTACACGTCATAAGACATGGATGACGGGGACTATCTGTAGCTAGGTATGGTAGGCCATACACGTCATAAGACATGGATGACTGGGACTATCTGTAGCTAAGTATGGTAGGTCCTACACGTCATAAGACATGGATGACTGGGACTATCTGTAGCTAGGTATGGTAGGCCATACACGTCATAAGTCATACCGCTAAGATGACTGGGACTATCTGTAGCTAGGTATGGTAGGTCCTACACGTCATAAGACATACTAAGATGACTAGGACTATCTGTAGCTAGGTATGGTAGGTCCTACACGTCATAAGACATACTAAGATGACTGGGACTATCTGTAGCTAGGTATAGTAGGTCCTACACGTAATAAGACATACAGCTAAGATGACTGGGACTATCTGTAGCTAGGTATGGTAGGCCATACACGTCATAAGACATACTAAGATGACTGGGACTATCTGTAGCTAGGTTTGGTAGGTCCTACACGTCATAAGACATACATCTAAGATGACTGAGACTATCTGTAGCTAGGTATGGTAGGTCCTACACGTCATAAGACATAATAAGATGACTGGGACTGTCTGTAGCTAGGTATGGTAGGTCCTACACGTCATAAGACATGGATGACTGGGACTATCTCTAGCTAGGTATGGTAGGTCCTACACGTCATATGACATGGATGACTGGGACTATCTGTAGCTATGTATGGTAGGCCATACACGTCATAAAACATGGATGACTGGGACTATCTGTAGCTAGGTATGGTAGGTCCTACACGTCATAAGTCATACTATGACGACTGGGACTATCTGTAGCTAGGTATGGTAGGTCCTACACGTCATAAGACATGGATGACTGGGACTATCTGTAGCTAGGTATGGTAGGCCATACACGTCATAAGACATACTAAGATGACTGGGACTATCTGTAGCTAGGTATGGTAGGTCCTACACGTCATAAGACATGGATGACTGGGACTATCTGTAGCTAGGTATGGTAGGTCCTACACGTCATAAGACATGGATGACTGGGACTATCTGTAGCTAGGTATGGTAGGTCCTACACGTCATAAGACATGGATGACGGGGACTATCTGTAGCTAGGTATGGTAGGTCCTACACGTCATAAGATATGGATGACTGGGACTATCGGTAGCTAGGTATGGTAGGTCCTACACGTCATAAGACATACTAAGATGACTTGAACTATCTGTAGCTAGGTATGGTAGGTCCTACACGTCATAAGACATGGATGACGTGGACTATCTGTAGCTAGGTATGGTAGGCCATACACGTCATAAGACATGGATGACTGGGACTATCTGTAGCTAAGTATGGTAGGTCCTACACGTAATAAGACATGGATGACTGGGACTATCTGTAGCTAGGTATGGTAGGCCATACACGTCATAAGTCATACCGCTAAGATGACTAGGACTATCTGTAGCTAGGTATGGTAGGTCCTACACGTCATAAGACATACTAAGATGACTGGGACTATCTGTAGCTAGGTATAGTAGGTCCTACTCGTAATAAGACATACAGCTAAGATGACTGGGACTATCTGTAGCTAGGTATGGTAGGCCATACACGTCATAAGACATACTAAGATGACTGGGACTATCTGTAGCTAGGTTTGGTAGGTCCTACACGTCATAAGACATACATCTAAGATGACTGAGACTATCTGTAGCTAGGTATGGTAGGTCCTACACGTCATAAGACATAATAAGATGACTGGGACTGTCTGTAGCTAGGTATGGTAGGTCCTACACGTCATAAGACATGGATGACTGGGACTATCTCTAGCTAGGTATGGTAGGTCCTACACGTCATAAGTCATACTATGACGACTGGGACTATCTGTAGCTAGGTATGGTAGGCCATACACGTTATAAGACATGGATGACTGGGACTATCTGTAGCTAGGTATGGTAGGCCATACATGTCATAAGACATACCGCTAAGATGACTGGGACTATCTGTAGCTACGTATGGTAGGTCCTACACGTCATAAGACATACTAAGATGACTGGGACTATCTGTAGCTAGGTATGGTAGGTCCTACACGTCATCAGACATACTAAGATGACTGGGACTGTCTGTAGCTAGGTATGGTAGGTCCTACACTGTATAATACATGGATGACTGGGATTATCTGTAGCTAGGTATGGTAGGTCCTACACGTCATAAGACATGGATGACTGGGACTATCTGTAGCTAGGTATGGTAGGTCCTACACGTCATAAGACATACTAAGATGACTGGGACTATCTGTAGCTAGGTATGGTAGGTCCTACACGTCATAAGACATGGATGACTGGGACTATCTGTAGCTAGGTATGGTAGGCCATACACGTCATAAGACATACTAAGATGACTGGGATTATCTGTAGCTAGGTATGGTAGGCCATACACGTCATAAGACATACTAAGATGACTGGGACTATCTGTAGCTAGGTATGGTAGGCCATACACGTCATAAGACATACTAAGATGACTGGGACTATCTGTAGCTAGGTATGGTAGGTCCTACACGTCATAAGACATGGATGACTGGGACTATCTGAAGCTAGGTATGGTAGGTCCTACACGTCATAAGACATGGATGACTGGGACTATCTGTAGCTAGGTATGGTAGGTCCTACACGTCATAAGACATACTATGATGACTGGGACTATCTGTAGCTAGGTATGGTAGGCCATACACGTCATAAGACATACTAAGATGACTTGGACTATCTGTAGCTAGGTATGGTAGGCCATGAACGTCATAAGACATACTAAGATAACTGGGACTATCTGTAGCTAGGTATTGTAGGCCATACACGTCATAAAACATGGATGACTGGGACTATCTGTAGCTAGGTATGGTAGGTCCTACACGTCATAAAACATACTATGACGACTGGGACTATCTGTAGCTAGGTATGATAGGTCCTACACGTCATAAGACATGGATGACTGGGACTATCTGTAGCTAGGTATGGTAGGCCATACACGTCATAAGACATACCGTTAAGATGACTGGGACTAGCTGTAGCTAGGTATGGTAGGTCCTACACGTCATAAGACATACTAAGATGACTGGGACTATCTGTAGCTAGGTATGGTAGGTCCTACACGTCATAAGACATACTAAGATGACTGGGACTATCTGTAGCTAGGTATGGTAGGTCATACACGTCATAAGACATACTAAGATGACTGGGACTATCTGTAGCTAGGTATGGTAGGTCCTACACGTCATAAGACATATGATGACTGGGACTATCTGTAGCTAGGTATGGTAGGTCCTACACGTCATAAGACATGGATGACTGGGACTATCTGTAGCTAGGTATGGTAGGTCCTACACGTCATAAGACATACGAAGATGACTGGGACTATCTGTAGCTAGGTATGGTAGGCTCACGTCATAAGACATACTAAGATGACTGGGACTATCTGTAGCTAGGTATGGTAGGTCCTACACGTCATAAGACATGGATGACTGGGACTATCTGTAGCTAGGTATGGTAGGTCCTACACGTCATAAGACATACTAAGATGACTGGGACTATCTGTAGCTAGGTATGGTAGGTCCTACACGTCATAAGACATACTAAGATGACTGGGACTATCTGTAGCTAGGTATGGTAGGTCCTACACGTCATAAGACATACTAAGATGACTGGGACTATCTGTAGCTAGGTATGGTAGGTCCTACACGTCATAAGACATGGATGACTGGGACTATCTGTAGCTAGGTATGGTAGGTCCTACACGTCATAAGACATACTAGATGACTGGGACTATCTGTAGCTAGGTATGGTAGGCCATACACGTCATAAGACATGGATGACTGGGACTATCTGTAGCTAGGTATGGTAGGTCCTACACGTCATAAGACATGGATGACTGGGACTATCTGTAGCTAGGTATGGTAGGTCCTACACGTCATAAGACATACTAAGATGACTGGGACTATCTGTAGCTAGGTATGGTAGGTCCTACACGTCATAAGACATGGATGACTGGGACTATCTGTAGCTAGGTATGGTAGGTCCTACACGTCATAAGACATACGCTAAGATGACTGGGACTATCTGTAGCTAGGTATGGTAGGCCATACACGTCATAAGACATACTAAGATGACTGGGACTATCTGTAGCTAGGTTTGGTAGGTCCTACACGTCATAAGACATACATCTAAGATGACTGGGACTATCTGTAATTAGGTATGGTAGGTCCTACACGTCATAAGACATAATAAGATGACTGGGACTGTCTGTAGCTAGGTATGGTAGGTCCTACACGTCATAAGACATGGATGACTGGGACTATCTCTAGCTAGGTATGGTAGGTCCTACACGTCATAAGACATGGATGACTGGGACTATCTGTAGCTAGGTATGGTAGGCCATACACGTCATAAAACATGGATGACTGGGACTATCTGTAGCTAGGTATGGTAGGTCCTACACGTCATAAGACATACTGTGACGACTGGGACTATCTGTAGCTAGGTATGGTAGGTCCTACACGTCATAAGACATGGATGACTGGGACTATCTGTATCTAGGTATGGTAGGCCATACACGTCATAAGACATACCGCTAAGATGACTGGGACTATCTGTAGCTAGGTATGGTAGGTCCTACACGTCATAAGACATACTAAGATGACTGGGACTATCTGTAGCTAGGTATGGTAGGTCCTACACGTCATCAGACATACTAAGATGACTGGGACTGTCTGTAGCAAGGTATGGTAGGTCCTACACGGTATAATACATGGATGACTGCGATTATCTGTAGCTAGGTATGGTAGGTCCTACACTTCATAAGACCTGGATGACTGGGACTATCTGTAGCTAGGTATGGTAGGTCCTACACGTCATAAGACATACTAAGATGACTGGGACTATCTGTAGCTAGGTATGGTAGGTCCTACACGTCATAAGACATGGATGACTGGGACTATCTGTAGCTAGGTATGGTAGGCCATACACGTCATAAGACATACTAAGATGACTGGGATTATCTGTAGCTAGGTATGGTAGGCCATACACGTCATAAGACATACTAAGATGACTGGGACTATCTATAGCTAGATATGGTAGGCCATACACGTCATAAGACATACTAAGATGACTGGGACTATCTGTAGCTAAGTATGGTAGGTCCTACACGTCATAAGACATGGATGACTGGGACTATCTGAAGCTAGGTATGGTAGGTCCTACACGTCATAAGACATGGATGACTGGGACTATCTGTAGCTAGGTATGGTAGGTCCTACACGTCATAAGACATACTATGATGACTGGGACTATCTGTAGCTAGGTATGGTAGGCCATACACGTCATAAGACATACTAAGATGACTTGGACTATCTGTAGCTAGGTATGGTAGGCCATGAACGTCATAAGACATACTAAGATAACTGGGACTATCTATAGCTAGGTATTGTAGGCCATACACGTCATAAAACATGGATGACTGGGACTATCTGTAGCTAGGTATGGTAGGTCCTACACGTCATAAAACATACTATGACGACTGGGACTATCTGTAGCTAGGTATGGTAGGTCATACACGTCATACGACATACTAAGATGACTGGGACTATCTGTAGCTAGGTATGGTAGGTCCTACACGTCATAAGATATGGATGACTGGGACTATCTGTAGCTAAGTATGGTAGGCCATACACGTCATAAGACATACTAAGATGACTGGGATTATCTGTAGCTAGGTATGGTAGGCCATACACATCATAAAACATGGATGACTGGGACTATCTGTAGCTAGGTATGGTAGGTCCTACACGTCATAAGACATACCGCTAAGATGACTGGGACTATCTGTAGCTAGGTATGGTAGGTCCTACACGTCATAAGACATACTAAGATGACTGGGACTATCTGTAGCTAGGTATGGTAGGTCATACACGTCATAAGACATAATAAGATGACTGGGACTATCTGTAGCTAGGTATGGTAGGTCCTACACGTCATAAGACATGGATGACTGGGACTATCTGTAGCTAGGTATGGTAGGCCATACACCTCATAAGACATACCGTTAAGATGACTGGGACTATCTGTAGCTAGGTATGGTAGGTCCTACACGTCATAAGACATACTAAGATGACTGGAAACATCTGTAGCTAGGTATTGTAGGTCCTACACGTCATAAGACATACTAATATGACTGGGACTATCTGTAAATAGGTATGGTAGGTCCTACACGTCATAAGACATACCGCTAAGATGACTGGGACTATCTGTAGCTAGGTATGGTAGGCCATGCACGTCATAAGACATACTAAGATGACTGGGACTATCTGTAGCTAGGTATAGTAGGTCCTACACGTCATAAGACATATTATGATGACTGGGACTGTCTGTAGCTAGGTATGGTAGGTCCTACACGTCATAAGACATGGATGACTGGGATTATCTGTAGCTAGGTATCGTAGGTCCTACACGTCATAATACCTGGATGACTGGGACTATCTGTAGCTAGGTATGGTAGGTCCTACAAGTCATAAGACATACTAAGATGACTGGGACTATCTGTAGCTAGTTATGGTAGGTCCGACACGTCATAAGACATGGATGACTGGGAATATCTGTAGCTAGGTATGGTAGGCCATACACATCATAAAACATGGATGACTGGGACTATCTGTAGCTAGGTATGGTAGGTCCTACACGTCATAAGACATACCGCTAAGATGACTGGGACTATCTGTAGCTAGGTATGGTAGGCCATACACATCATAAGACATACCGCTAAGATGACTGGGACTATCTGTAGCTAGGTATGGTAGGCCATACACATCATAAAACATGGATGACTGGGACTATCTGTAGCTAGGTATGGTAGGTCCTACACGTCATAAGACATACCGCTAAGATGACTGGGACTATCTGTAGCTAGGTATGGTAGGCCATACACGTCATAAGACATGGATGACTGGGACTATCTGTAGCTAGGTATGGTAGGTCCTACACGTCATAAGACATACTAAGATGACTGGACTATCTGTAGCTAGGTATGTAGGTCCTACACGTCATAAAATACTAAGATGACTGGGACTATCTGTAGCTAGGTATGGTAGGCCATACACGTCATAAGACATACTAAGATGACTGGGACTATCTGTAGCTAGGTATGGTAGGTCCTACACGTCATAAGACATGGATGAATGGGACTATCTGAAGCTAGGTATGGTAGGTCCTACACGTCATAAGACATGGATGACTGGGACTATCTGTAGCTAGGTATGGTAGGTCCTACACGTCATAAGACATACTATGATGACTGGGACTATCTGTAGCTAGGTATGGTAGGCCATACACGTCATAAGACATACTAAGATGATTGGGACTATATGTAGCTAGGTATGGTAGGCCATGAACGTCATAAGACATACGAAGATAACTGGGACTATCTGTAGCTAGGTATGGTAGGTCCTACACGTCATAAGACATACTATGACGACTGGGACTATCTGTAGCTAGGTATGGTAGGTCCTACACGTCATAAGACATGGATGACTGGGACTAAATGTAGCTAGGTATGGTAGGCCATACACGTCATAAGACATACCGTTAAGATGACTGGGACTATCTGTAGCTAGTTGGTATGGTAGGTCCTACACGTCATAAGACATACTAAGATGATTGGGACTATCTGTAGCTAGGTATGGTAGGTCCTACACGTCATAAGACATACTAAGATGACTGGGACTATCTGTAGCTAGGTATGGTAGGTCCTACACGTCATAAGACATACAAAGATGACTGGGACTATCTGTAGCTAGGTATGGTAGGCCATACACCTCATAAGACATACCGTTAAGATGACTGGGACAATCTGTAGCTAGGTATGGTAGGCCATGCACGTCATACGACATACTAAGATGACTGGGACTATCTGTAGCTAGGTATAGTAGGTCCTACACGTCATAAGACATATTAAGATGACTGGGACTGTCTGTAGCTAGGTATGGTAGGTCCTACACGTCATAAGACATGGATAACTGGGATTATCTGTAGCTAGGTATCGTAGGTCCTACACGTCATAATACCTGGATGACTGGGACTATCTGTAGCTAGGTATGGTAGGTCCTACACGTCATAAGACATACTAAGATGACTGGGACTATCTGTAGCTAGGTATGGTAGGCCATACACGTCATAAGACATACTAAGATGACTGGGACTATCTGTAGCTAGGTATGGTAGGCCATACACGTCATAAGACATTCTAAGATGACTGGGACTATCTGTAGCTAGGTATGGTAGGTCCTATACGTCATAAGACATGGATGACTGGGACTATCTGTAGCTAGGTATGGTAGGTCCTACACATCAAACGACATGGATGACGGGGACTATCTGTAGCTAGGTATGGTAGGTCCTACACGTCATAAGACATGGATGACTGGGACTATCTGTAGCTAGGTATGGTAGGTCCTACACGTCATAAGATATGGATGACTGGGACTATCTGTAGCTAGGTATGGAAGGTCCTACACGTCATAAGACATGGATGACTGGGACTACCTGTAGCTATGTATGGTAGGCCATACACGTCATAAGACATAACGTTAAGATGACTGGGACTATCTGTAGCTAGGTATGGTAGGTCCTACACGTCATAAGACATACTAAGATGACTGGAACTATCTGTAGCTAAGTATGGTAGGTCCTACACGTCATAAGACATACTAATATGACTGGGACTATCTGTAGCTAGGTATGGTAGGTCCTACACGTCATAAAACATACCGCTAATATGACTGGGACTATCTGTAGCTAGGTATGGTAGGTCCTACACGTCATAAGAAATACCTCTAAGATGACTGGGACTATCTTTAGCTAGGTATTGTAGGTCCTACACGTCATAACACATACTAAGATGACTGGGACTGTCTGTAGCTAGGTATGGTAGGTCCTACACGTCATAAGACATGGATGACTGGGATTATCTGTAGCTAGGTATGGTAGGTCCTACACGTCATAAGACATACAAAGATGACTGGGACTATCTGTAGCTAGGTATGGTAGGCCATACACGTCATAAGACATACTAAGATGACTGGGACTATCTGTAGCTAGGTATGGTAGGCCATACACGTCATAAGACATACTAAGATGATTGGGACTATATGTAGCTAGGTATGGTAGGTCCTACACGTCATAAGACATGGATGACTGGGATTATCTCTAGCTAGGTATGGTAGGTCCTACACGTCATAAGACATGGATGACTGGGATTATCTGTAGCTAGGTATGGTAGGCCATACACGTCATAAGACATACTAAAATGACTGGGACTATCTGTAGCTAGGTATGGTAGGCCATACACGTCATAAGAAATACTAAGAAGACTGGGACTATCTGTAGCTATGTATGGTAGGCCATACACGTCATAAGACATACTAAGATGACTGGGGCTATATGTAGCTAGGTATGGTAGGTCCTACACGTCATAAGACATGGATGACGGGGATTATCTGTAGCTAGGTATGGTAGGTCCTACACGTCATAAGACATGGATGACTGGGATTATCTGTAGCTAGGTATGGTAGGCCATACACGTCATAAGACATACTAAGATGACTGGGATTATCTGTAGCTAGGTATGGTAGGTCCTACACGTCATAAGACATGGATGACTGGGACTATCTGTAGTTAGGTATGGTAGGCCATACACGTCATATGACATACTAAGATGACTGGGACTATCTGTAGCTAGGTATGGTAGGCCATACACGTCATAAGACATACTAAGATGACTGGGACTATCTGTAGCTATGTATGGTAGGTCCTACACGTCATAAGACATGGATGACTGGGACAATCTGTAGTTAGGTATGGTAGGTCCTACACGTCATAAGACATGGATGACTGGGATTATCTGTAGCTAGGTATGGTAAGTGCTACACGTCATAAGATATAGATGACTGGGACCATCTGTAGCTGGGTATGGTAGGCCATACACGTCATAAGACATACCGCTAAGATGACTGGGACTATCTGTAGCTATGTATGGTATGTCCTACACGTCATAAGACATGGATGACGGGGACTATCTGTAGCTAGGTATAGTAGGTCCTACACGTCATAAGACATGGATGACTGGGACTATCTGTAGCTAAGTATGATAGGTCCTACACGTCATAAGATATGGATGACTGGGACTATCTGTAGCTAGGTATGGTAGGCCATACACGTCATAAGACATACTGCTAAGATGACTGGGACTATCTGTAGCTAGGTATGGTAGGCCATACACGTCATAAGACATATTAAGATGACTTGGACTATCTGTAGCTAGGTATGGTAGGTCCTAAACGTCATAAGACATACTGCTAAGGTGACTGGGACTATCTGTAGCTAGATATGGTAGGTCATACACGTCATAAGACATACTAATATGACTTGGACTATCTGTAGCTAGGAATGGTAGGCCATACACGTCATAAGACATATTAATATGACTGGGACTATCTGTAGCTAGGTATGGTAGGTCCTACACGTCATAAGACATACTAAGACGACTAGGACTATCTGTAGCTAGGTACGGTAGGTCCTACACGTCATAAGACATGGATGACTGGGACTATCTGTAGTTAGGTATGGTAGGCCATACACGTCATAAGACATATTAATATGACTGGGACTATCTTTAGCTAGGTATGGTAGGTCCTACACGTCATAAGACATGGATGACTGGGACTATCTGTAGCTAAGTATGGTAGGTCCTACACGTCATAAGATATGGATGACTGGGACCATCTGTAGCTGGGTATGGTAGGCCATACACGTCATCAGACATACTGCCAAGATGACTGGGACTATCTGTAGCTAGGTATGGTAGGTCCTACACGTCATAAGACATGGATGACGGGGACTATCTGTAGCTAGGTATGGTAGGTCCTACACGTCATAAGACATGGATGACTGGGACTATCTGTAGCTAAGTATGATAGGTCCTACACGTCATAAGATATGGATGACTGGGACTATCTGTAGCTAGGTATGGTAGGCCATACACGTCATAAGACATACTGCTAAGATGACTGGGACTATCTGTAGCTAGGTATGGTAGGCCCTACACGTCATAAGACATATTAAGATGACTTGGACTATCTGTAGCTTGGTATGGTAGGCCATACACGTCATAAGACATATTAATATGACTGGGACTATCTGTAGCTAGGTATGGTAGGTCCTACACGTCATAAGACATACTAAGACTACTAGGACTATCTGTAGCTAGGTATGATAGGTCCTACACGTCATAAGACATGGATGACTGGGACTATCTGTAGTTAGGTATGGTAGGCCATACACGTCATAAGACATATTAATATGACTGGGACTATCTGTAGCTAGGTATGGTAGGTCCTACACGTCATAAGACATACTAAGACGACTAGGACTATCTGTAGCTAGGTATGGTAGGTCCTACACGTCATAAGACATGGATGACTGGGACTATCTGTAGCTAGGTATGGTAGGTCCTAGACGACATATGACATGGATGACGGGGACTATCTGTAGCTAGGTATGGTAGGTCCTACACGTCATAAGACATGGATGACTGGGACTATCTGTAGCTAGGTATGGTAGGTCCTACAGGTCATAAGATAGGAATGACTGGGACTATCTGTAGCTAGGTATGGTAGGTCCTACACGTCATAAGACATGGATGACTGTGACTATCTGTAGCTATGTATGGTAGGCCATACACGTCATAAGACATACCGTTAAGATGACTGGGACTATCTGTAGCTAGGTATGGTAGGTCCTACACGTCATAAGACATACTAAGATGACTGGAACTATCTGTAGCTAGGTATGGTAGGTCCTACACGTCATAAGACATACTAATATGACTGGGACTATCTGTAGCTAGGTATGGTAGGTCCTACACGTCATAAGACATGGATGACTGGGACTATCTGTAGCTAGGTATGGTAGGCCATACACGTCATAAGACATACTAAGATGACTGGGATTATCTGTAGCTAGGTATGGTAGGCCATACACGTCATAAGACATACTAAGATGACTGGGACTATCTGTAGCTAGTTATGGTAGGCCATACACGTCATAAGATATACTAAGATGACTGGGACTATCTGTAGCTAGGTATGGTAGGTCCTACACGTCATAAGACATGGATGACTGGGACTATCTGTAGCTAGGTATGGTAGGTCCTACACGTCATAAGACATGGATGACTGGGACTATCTGTAGCTAGGTATGGTAGGTCCTACACGTCATAAGACATACTATGATGACTGGGACTATCTGTAGCTAGGTATGGTAGGCCATACACGTCATAAGACATACTAAGATGACTGGGACTATCTGTAGCTAGGTATGGTAGGCCATACACGTCATAAGACATACTAAGATGACTGGGACTATCTGTAGCTAGGTATGGTAGGCCATACACGTCATAAGACATACTAAGATGACTGGGACTATCTGTAGCTAGGTATGGTAGGTCCTACACGTCATAAGACATGGATGACTGGGACTATCTGTAGCTAGGTATGGTAGGTCCTACACGTCATAAGACATGGATGACTGGGACTATCTGTAGCTAGGTATGGTAGGCCATACACGTCATAACACATGCATGACTGGGACTATCTGTAGCTAGGTATGGTATGTCCTACATGTCATAAGACATACTAAGATGACTGGGACTATCTGTAGCTAGGTATGGTAGGTCATACACGTCATAAGACATACAAAGATGACTGGGACTATCTGTAGCTAGGTATGGTAGGTCCTGCACGTCATAAGACATGGATGACTGGGACTATCTGTAGCTAGGTATGGTAGGTCATACACGTCATAAGACATACAGTTAAGATGACTGGGACTATCTGTAGCTAGGTATGGTAGGTCCTACACGTCATAAGACATACTAAGATGACTGGAACTATCTGTAGCTAGGTATGGTAGGTCCTACACGTCATAAGATATACTACTATGACTGGGACTATCTGTAGCTAGGTATGGTAGGTACTACACGTCATAAGACATACCGCTAATATGACTGGGATTATCTGTAGCTAGGTATGGTAGGTCCTACACGTCATAAGACATACTAAGATGACTGGGACTATCTGTAGCTAGGTATGGTAGGCCATACACGTCATAAGACATACTAAGATGACTGGGACTATCTGTAGCTAGGTATGGTAGGCCATACACGTCATATGACATACTAAGATGACTGGGACTATCTGTAGCTAGGTATGGTAGGCCGTTCACGTCATAAGACATACTAAGATGACTGGGACTATATGTAGCTAGGTATGGTAGGTCCTACACGTCATAAGACATGGATCAATGGGATTATCTGTAGCTAGGTATGGTAGGTTCTACACGTCATAAGACATACTAAGATGACTGAGACTATCTGTAGCAAGGTATGCTAGGTCCTACACGTCATAAGACATGGATGACTGGGACTATCTGTAGCTAGGTATGGTAGGCCATACACGTCATAAGACATACTAAGATGACTGGGATTATCTGTAGCTAGGTATGGTAGGCCATACACGTCATAAGACATACCGTTAAGATGACTGGGACTATCTGTAGCTAGGTATGGTAGGTCCTACACGTCATAAGACATACTAAGATGACTGGAACTATCTGTAACTAGGTATGGTAGGTCCTACACGTCATAAGACATACTAATATGACTGGGACTATCTGTAGCTAGATATGATAGGCCATACACGTCATCAGACATACTAAGATGACTGGGACTATCTGTAGCTAGGTATGGTAGGCCATACACGTCATAAGACATATTAAGATGACTGGGACTATCTGTAGCTAGGTATGGTAGGCCGTACACGTCATAAGACATACTAAGATGACTGAGACTATCTGTAGCTAGGTATGGTAGGTCCTACACGTCATAAGACATGGATGACTGGGACTATCTGTAGCTAGGTATGGTAGGCCATACACGTCATAAGACATAGATGACTGGGACTATCTGTAGCTAGGTATGGTAGGCCTACACGTCATAAGACATACTAAGATGACTGGGACTATCTGTAGCTAGGTATGGTAGGTCCTACACGTCATAAGACATGGATGACTGGGACTATCTGTAGCTAGGTATGGTAGGTCCTACACGTCATAAGACATACTAATGACTGGGACTATCTGTAGCTAGGTATGGTAGGTCCTACACGTCATAAGACATGGATGACTGGGACTATCTGTAGCTAGGTATGGTAGGTCCTACACGTCATAAGACATACTGACTGGACTATCTGTAGCTAGGTATGGTAGGTCCTACACGTCATAAGACATGGATGACTGGGACTATCTGTAGCTAGGTATGGTAGGTCTACACGTCATAAGACATGATGACTGGGACTATCTGTAGCTAGGTATGGTAGGTCCTACACGTCATAAGACATGGATGACTGGGACTATCTGTAGCTAGGTATGGTAGGCCATACACGTCATAAGACATACTAAGATGACTGGGACTATCTGTAGCTAGGTATGGTAGGCCATACACGTCATAAGACATAGATGACTGGGACTATCTGTAGCTAGGTATGGTAGGCCATACACGTCATAAGACATGGATGACTGGGACTATTGTAGCTAGGTATGGTAGGTCCTACACGTCATAAGACATGGATGACTGGGATTATCTGTAGCTAGGTATGGTAGGCCATACACGTCATAAGACATAGATGACTGGGACTATCTGTAGCTAGGTATGGTAGGCCATACACGTCATAAGACATACTAAGATGACTGGGACTATCTGTAGCTAGGTATGGTAGGTCCTACACGTCATAAGACATGGATGACTGGGACTATCTGTAGTTAGGTATGGTAGGTCCTACACGTCATAAGACATGGATGACTGGGACTATCTGTAGCTAGGTATGGTAGGTCCTACACGTCATACGACATGGATGGCGGGGACTATCTGTAGCTAGGTATGGTAGATCCTACACGTCATAAGACATGGATGACAGGGACTATCTGTAGCTAGGTATGGTAGGTCCTACACGTCATAAGATATGGATGACTGGGACTATCTGTAGCTAGGTATGGTAAGTCCTACACGTCATAAGACATGGATGACTGGGACTATCTGTAGCTATGTATGGTAGACCATACACGTCATAAGACATACCGTTAAGATGACTGGGACTATCTGTAGCTAGGTATGGTAGGTCCTACACGTCATAAGACATACTAAGATAACTGGAACTATCTGTAGCTACGTATGGTAGGTCCTACACGTCATAAGACATACTAATATGACTGGGACTATCTGTAGCTAGGTATGGTAGGTCCTACACGTCATAAGACATACTAAGATGACTGGGACTATCTGTAGCTAGGTATGGTAGGTCCTACACGTCATAAGACATGGATGACTGGGACTATCTGTAGCTAGGTATGGTAGGTCCTACACGTCATAAGACATGGATGACTGGGACTATCTGTAGCTAGGTATGGTAGGCCATACACGTCATAAGACATGCATGACTGGGACTATCTGTAGCTAGGTATGGTAGGTCCTACACGTCATAAGACATACTAAGATGACTGGGACTATCTGTAGCTAGGTATGGTAGGTCCTACACGTC
This sequence comes from Archivesica marissinica, assembly GCA_014843695.1. Taxonomy (NCBI): domain Eukaryota; kingdom Metazoa; phylum Mollusca; class Bivalvia; order Venerida; family Vesicomyidae; genus Archivesica; species Archivesica marissinica. Next base: position 95,213,696 of record CM026386.1, read on the forward strand.
ATAAGACATACAAGATGACTGGGACTATCTGTAGCTAGGTATGGTAGGTCCTACACGTCATAAGACATGGATGACTGGGACTATCTGTAGCTAGGTATGGTAGGTCATACACGTCATAAGACATACGTAAGATGACTGGGACTATCTGTAGCTAGGTATGGTAGGTCCTACACGTCATAAGACATACTAAGATGACTGGGACTATCTGTAGCTAGGTATGGTAGGTCCTACACGTCATAAGACATACTGACTGGGACTATCTGTAGCTAGGTATGGTAGGTCCTACACGTCATAAGACATGATGACTGGGACTATCTGTAGCTAGGTATGGTAGGTCCTACACGTCATAAGACATACTAAGATGACTGGGACTATCTGTAGCTAGGTATGGTAGGCCATACACGTCATAAGACATACTAAGATGACTGGGACTATCTGTAGCTAGGTATGGTAGGTCATACACGTCATAAGACATACTAAGATGACTGGGACTATCTGTAGCTAGGTATGGTAGGCCTACACGTCATAAGACATACTAAGATGACTGGGACTATCTGTAGCTAGGTATGGTAGGTCCTACACGTCATAAGACATGGATGACTGGGATTATCTGTAGCTAGGTATGGTAGGTCCTACACGTCATAAGACATACTAAGATGACTGAGACTATCTGTAGCTAGGTATGGTAGGTCCTACACGTCATAAGACCTGGATGACTGGGACTATCTGTAGCTAGGTATGGTAGGCCATATACGTCATAAGACATACTAAGATGACTGGGATTATCTGTAGCTAGGTATGGTAGGCCATACGCGTCATAAGACATATTAAGATGACTGGGACTATCTGTAGCTAGGTATGGTAGGCCATACACGTCATAAGACATACTAAGATGACTGGGACTATCTGTAGCTAGGTATGGTAGGTCCTACACATCATAAGACATGGATGACTGGGACTATCTGTAGTTAGGTATGGTAGGTCCTACACGTCATAAGACATGGATGACTGGGACTATCTGTAGCTAGGTATGGTAGGTCCTACACGTCATACGACATGGATGACGGGGATTATATGTAGCTTTTTATGGTAGGTCATACACGTCATAATACATGGATGACTGGGACTATCTGTAGCTAGGTATGGTAGGTCCTACACGTCATAAGACATACTAAGATGACTGGAACTATCTGTAGCTAGGTATGGTAGGTCCTACACATCATAAGACATACTAATATGACTGGGACTATATGTAGCTAGATATGTTAGGCCATACACGTCATCAGACATACTAAGATGACTGGGACTATCTGTAGCTAGGTATGGTAGGCCGTACACGTCATAAGACATATTAATATGACTGGGACTATCTGTAGCTAGGTATGGTAGGCCGTACACGTCATAAGACATACTAAGATGACTGGGACTATATGTAGCTAGGTATGGTAGGTCCTACACGTCATAAGACATGGATGACTGGGATTATCTGTAGCTAGGTATGGTAGGTCCTACACGTCATAAGACATACTAAGATGACTGAGACTATCTGTATCTAGGTATGGTAGGTCCTACACGTCATAAGACATGGATGACTGGGACTATCTGTAGCTAGGTATGGTAGGCCATACACGTCATAAGATATACTAAGATGACTGGGATTATCTGTAGCTAGGTATGGTAGGCCATACACGTCATAAGACATACTAAGATGACTGAGACTATCTGTAGCTAGGTATGGTAGGTCCTACACGTCATAAGACATGGATGCCTGGGACTATCTGTAGCTAGGTATGGTAGGCCATACACGTCATAAGACATACTAAGATGACTGGGATTAGCTGTAGCTAGGTATGGTAGGCCATACACGTCATAAGATATATTAAGATGACTGGGACTATCTGTAGCTAGGTATGGTAGGCCATACACGTCATAAGACATACGAAGATGACTGAGACTATATGTAGCTAGGTATGGTAGGTCCTACACGTCATAAGACATGGATGACTGGGACTATCTGTAGTTAGGTATGGTAGGTCCTACACGTCATAAGACATGGATGACTGGGACTATCTGTAGTTAGGTATGGTAGGTCCTACACGTCATAAGACATGGATGACTGGGACTATCTGTAGCTAGGTATGGTAGGTCCTACACGTCATACGACATGGATGGCGGGGACTATCTGTAGCTAGGTATGGTAGATCCTACACGTCATAAGACATGGATGACAGGGACTATCTGTAGCTAGGTATGGTATGTCCTACACGTCATAAGATATGGATGACTGGGACTATCTGTAGCTAGGTATGGTAAGTCCTACACGTCATAAGACATGGATGACTGGGACTATCTGTAGCTATGTATGGTAGACCATACACGTCATAAGACATACCGTTAAGATGACT
>CM026386.1:95226915-95283907 GCA_014843695.1 Archivesica marissinica
GAAATCCCCTATAACCACTAGACCATTGAGACAACGAAATCCCCTATAACCACTAGACCATTGAGATGGTGAAATCCCCTATAACCACTAGACCATTGAGACGACGAAATCCCCTATAACCACTAGACCATTGAGATGGTGAAATCCCCTATAACCACTAGACCATTGAGACGACGAAATCCCCTATGACCACTAGACCATTGAGACGGTGACATCCCCTATAAACCACTAGACCATTGAGACAGTGAAATCACCTATAACCACTAGACCATTGAGATGGTGAAATCCCCTATAACCACTAGACCATTGAGACAGTGAAATCCCCTATAACCACTAGACCATTGAGACAGTGAAATCCCCTATAACCACTAGACCATTGAGACGGCGAAATCCCCTATAACCACTAGACCATTGAGACAGTGAAATCCCCTATAACCACTAGACCATTGAGATGGTGAAATCCCCTATAACCACTAGACCATTGAGACAGTGAAATCCCCTATAACCACTAGACCATTGAGACGACGAAATCCCCTATAACCACTAGACCATTGAGACAGTGAAATCCCCTATAACCACTAGACCATTGAGACGACGAAATCCCCTATAACCACTAGACCATTGAGACGGTGAAATCCCCTATAACCACTAGACCATTGAGATGGTGAAATCCCCTATAACCACTAGACCATTGAGATGGTGAAATCCCCTATAACCACTAGACCATTGAGACAGTGAAATCCCCTATAACCACTAGACCATTGAGACAGTGAAATCCCCTATAACCACTAGACCATTGAGACAGTGAAATCCCCTATAACCACTAGACCATTGAGACAGTGAAATCCCCTATAACCACTAGACCATTGAGACGGTGAAATCCCCTATAACCACTAGACCATTGAGACGGTGAAATCCCCTATAACCACTAGACCATTGAGACAGTGAAATCCCCTATAAACCACTAGACCATTGAGATGGTGAAATCCCCTATAAACCATTGAGACAGTGAAATCCCCTATAACCACTAGACCATTGAGATGGTGAAATCCCCTATAACCACTAGACCATTGAGACGGTGAAATCCCCTATAACCACTAGACCATTGAGACGGTGAAATCCCCTATAACCACTAGACCATTGAGACAGTGAAATCCCCTATAACCACTAGACCATTGAGACAGTGAAATCCCCTATAACCACTAGACCATTGAGACAGTGAAATCCCCTATAACCACTAGACCATTGAGACAGTGAAATCCCCTATAAACCACTAGACCATTGAGACGGTGAAATCCCCTATAACCACTAGACCATTGAGACAGTGAAATCCCCTATAAACACTAGACCATTGAGATGGTGAAATCCCCTATAACCACTAGACCATTGAGACAGTGAAATCCCCTATAACCACTAGACCATTGAGACAGTGAAATCCCCTATAACCACTAGACCATTGAGACAGTGAAATCCCCTATAACCACTAGACCATTGAGACAGTGAAATCCCCTATAACCACTAGACCATTGAGACAGTGAAATCCCCTATAACCACTAGACCATTGAGACGGTGAAATCCCCTATAACCACTAGACCATTGAGACAGTGAAATCCCCTATAACCACTAGACCATTGAGATGGTGAAATCCCCTATAACCACTAGACCATTGAGACAGTGAAATCCCCTATAACCACTAGACCATTGAGACAGTGAAATCCCCTATAACCACTAGACCATTGAGACAGTGAAATCCCCTATAACCACTAGACCATTGAGACGGTGAAATCCCCTATAACCACTAGACCATTGAGACGGTGAAATCCCCTATAACCACTAGACCATTGAGACAGTGAAATCCCCTATAACCACTAGACCATTGAGACGGTGAAATCCCCTATAACCACTAGACCATTGAGACGGTGAAATCCCCTATAACCACTAGACCATTGAGACAGTGAAATCCCCTATAACCACTAGACCATTGAGACAGTGAAATCCCCTATAACCACTAGACCATTGAGACGGTGAAATCCCCTATAACCACTAGACCATTGAGACAGTGAAATCCCCTATAACCACTAGACCATTGAGACAGTGAAATCCCCTATAACCACTAGACCATTGAGACGGTGAAATCCCCTATAACCACTAGACCATTGAGACAGTGAAATCCCCTATAACCACTAGACCATTGAGACAGTGAAATCCCCTATAACCACTAGACCATTGAGACGGTGAAATCCCCTATAACCACTAGACCATTGAGACAGTGAAATCCCCTATAACCACTAGACCATTGAGACAGTGAAATCCCCTATAACCACTAGACCATTGAGACGGTGAAATCCCCTATAACCACTAGACCATTGAGACAGTGAAATCCCCTATAACCACTAGACCATTGAGACAGTGAAATCCCCTATAACCACTAGACCATTGAGACGGTGAAATCCCCTATAACCACTAGACCATTGAGACAGTGAAATCCCCTATAACCACTAGACCATTGAGACAGTGAAATCCCCTATAAACCACTAGACCATTGAGACGGTGAAATCCCCTATAACCACTAGACCATTGAGACAGTGAAATCCCCTATAACCACTAGACCATTGAGACAGTGAAATCCCCTATAACCACTAGACCATTGAGACAGTGAAATCCCCTATAACCACTAGACCATTGAGACAGTGAAATCCCCTATAAACCACTAGACCATTGAGACAGTGAAATCCCCTATAAACCACTAGACCATTGAGACGGTGAAATCCCCTATAACCACTAGACCATTGAGACAGTGAAATCCCCTATAACCACTAGACCATTGAGATGGTGAAATCCCCTATAAACCACTAGACCATTGAGACAGTGAAATCCCCTATAAACCACTAGACCATTGAGATGGTGAAATCCCCTATACCCACTAGACCATTGAGACAGTGAAATCCCCTATAACCACTAGACCATTGAGACAGTGAAATCCCCTATAACCACTAGACCATTGAGACAGTGAAATCCCCTATAACCACTAGACCATTGAGACAGTGAAATCCCCTATAACCACTAGACCATTGAGACAGTGAAATCCCCTATAACCACTAGACCATTGAGACAGTGAAATCCCCTATAACCACTAGACCATTGAGATGGTGAAATCCCCTATAACCACTAGACCATTGAGACAGTGAAATCCCCTATAACCACTAGACCATTGAGACAGTGAAATCCCCTATAAACCACTAGACCATTGAGACAGTGAAATCCCCTATAACCACTAGACCATTGAGACAGTGAAATCCCCTATAACCACTAGACCATTGAGACAGTGAAATCCCCTATAACCACTAGACCATTGAGACAGTGAAATCCCCTATAACCACTAGACCATTGAGACAGTGAAATCCCCTATAACCACTAGACCATTGAGACAGTGAAATCCCCTATAACCACTAGACCATTGAGACAGTGAAATCCCCTATAACCACTAGACCATTGAGACAGTGAAATCCCCTATAACCACTAGACCATTGAGACGGTGAAATCCCCTATAACCACTAGACCATTGAGACGGTGAAATCCCCTATAACCACTAGACCATTGAGACGGTGAAATCCCCTATAACCACTAGACCATTGAGACGGTGAAATCCCCTATAACCACTAGACCATTGAGACGGTGAAATCCCCTATAACCACTAGACCATTGAGACAGTGAAATCCCCTATAACCACTAGACCATTGAGACAGTGAAATCCCCTATAACCACTAGACCATTGAGACAGTGAAATCCCCTATAACCACTAGACCATTGAGACAGTGAAATCCCCTATAACCACTAGACCATTGAGACGGTGAAATCCCCTATAACCACTAGACCATTGAGACGGTGAAATCCCCTATAACCACTAGACCATTGAGACAGTGAAATCCCCTATAACCACTAGACCATTGAGACAGTGAAATCCCCTATAACCACTAGACCATTGAGACAGTGAAATCCCCTATAACCACTAGACCATTGAGACAGTGAAATCCCCTATAACCACTAGACCATTGAGACAGTGAAATCCCCTATAACCACTAGACCATTGAGACAGTGAAATCCCCTATAACCACTAGACCATTGAGACAGTGAAATCCCCTATAACCACTAGACCATTGAGACAGTGAAATCCCCTATAACCACTAGACCATTGAGACAGTGAAATCCCCTATAACCACTAGACCATTGAGATGGTGAAATCCCCTATAACCACTAGACCATTGAGACAGTGAAATCCCCTATAACCACTAGACCATTGAGACAGTGAAATCCCCTATAACCACTAGACCATTGAGACAGTGAAATCCCCTATAACCACTAGACCATTGAGACAGTGAAATCCCCTATAACCACTAGACCATTGAGACAGTGAAATCCCCTATAACCACTAGACCATTGAGACGGTGAAATCCCCTATAACCACTAGACCATTGAGACAGTGAAATCCCCTATAACCACTAGACCATTGAGACGGTGAAATCCCCTATAACCACTAGACCATTGAGACGGTGAAATCCCCTATAACCACTAGACCATTGAGACGGTGAAATCCCCTATAACCACTAGACCATTGAGACAGTGAAATCCCCTATAACCACTAGACCATTGAGACAGTGAAATCCCCTATAACCACTAGACCATTGAGACGGTGAAATCCCCTATAACCACTAGACCATTGAGACAGTGAAATCCCCTATAACCACTAGACCATTGAGACAGTGAAATCCCCTATAACCACTAGACCATTGAGACGGTGAAATCCCCTATAACCACTAGACCATTGAGACGGTGAAATCCCCTATAACCACTAGACCATTGAGACAGTGAAATCCCCTATAACCACTAGACCATTGAGACAGTGAAATCCCCTATAACCACTAGACCATTGAGACAGTGAAATCCCCTATAACCACTAGACCATTGAGACAGTGAAATCTCCTATAACCACTAGACCATTGAGACAGTGAAATCCCCTATAACCACTAGACCATTGAGACAGTGAAATCCCCTATAACCACTAGACCATTGAGATGGTGAAATCCCCTATAACCACTAGACCATTGAGACGGTGAAATCCCAAGAAAACTGTTTCATGTACTTGTCACTCTCTGTTGTAGGTTCAGAGTTTAATTAATAACTGTTAAGTACAGTAAAACCCCTATAATAAGACCACCTATGGGACTTCCAAAAAATGGTCTTATTAGCGGGGTGGTCTCTTTATCGAGTTTGGTCCAGAAGACAAAATTATGATAATTTTACTACATGTACAATGTACTTTCACATATGACAATTTCTTGGTGTTTCTGTTTTAATTACAGACGGATTGGTTGTTTCTATGGTTTAGGATTGTACTTCTGAAATCCATTCATAGACAACTGTATATCACAATTAATTAATTAATAATAAAATAAAGAACAATGCAAATGAGTTAATCCATTTATTTTCTTGTTTTCATTAATTATATTGTGTATACCAAGCAAGCACAGTAGTTTTCTTGAAAAGTACATATCATCATCAATCAGTCATTATTTAAAAAAAATTTGCGGGTTGACTGCTTATATAAACACTTCACTTTCACGGATTGTTTCTCGATCTCATCTTGGATGTTTTAGTTAAGTCCTGTGACAGAGTGCCCAAGTCCTTACACATGCAGTACAACTTTAGCTGCGATACTCCACTCCAGACAATATACAAAAGATTAAAAGCAATTAAAAGCAATCATTTACAATCAACACTTCCGTGTTTATCTCACTTAACCTTGACTGATACCATAAAGTGGTCGCTTAATTGTCGTAAAATAGGGACATAATTAAAATTGTTTTATCAATGAAAGTGAGAAAATCGCCCGCGGTCGTATTAGGGGTTCAATTAGCATAGGATTAATGGCATTTGTCTGAATTAACTGGTCGTATTACGGAATAACGGGGTGGTCTGGTTATCGGGGTCAACGACCATTGACATGTATAGTGAAATATTCCGTTCTGAAAAAAATCATTCGCAATAGCGGGGTGGTCTCGAAATCGGGGTGGTCGCATAGAGGGTTTTTACTGTAGTATGATGTAAATATATTTTATTAATTTGCTTTGATATTTATTTTATTTATTTGTGCAATACCATTGAATATGTTTTTATATTATGTAAAGATAGGCATTTTATCAAATTAAAAAGTTTCAAGTCCTGTCAGAGTTTGACAAGTTTTTATTTTTCAATTCCTTCGGGATAAAATCCCACGAAGACAATATCTGCCGGATATAGCCCAATAAATATAGTCAATATTTCATATAGAGTACATGATCTGCCTGATATAGCCCAATAAATATAGTCAATATTTCATATAGAGTACATGATCTGCCTGATATAGCCCAATAAATATAGTCAATATTTCATATAGAGTACATGATCTGCCTGATATAGCCCAATAAATATAGTCAATATTTCATATAGAGTACATGATCTGCCTGATATAGCCCAATAAATATAGTCAATATTTCATATAGAGTACATGATCTGCCTGATATAGCCTAATAAATATAGTCAATATTTCATATAGAGTACATGATCTGCCTGATATAGCCCAATAAATATAGTCAATATTTCATATAGAGTACATGATCTGCCTGATATAGCCTAATAAATATAGTCAATATTTCATATAGAGTACATGATCTGCCTGATATAGCCCAATAAATATAGTCAATATTTCATATAGAGTACATGATCTGCCTGATATAGCCCAATAAATATAGTCAATATTTCATATAGAGTACATGATCTGCCTGATATAGCCCAATAAATATAGTCAATATTTCATATAGAGTACATGATCTGCCTGATATAGCCCAATAAATATAGTCAATATTTCATATAGAGTACATGATCTGCCTGATATAGCCCAATAAATCTGCCTGATATAAATATAGTCAATATTTCATATAGAGTACATGATCTGCCTGATATAGCCCAATAAATATAGTCAATATTTCATATAGAGTACATGTCAATAACTGATTGAATTCAACGGAGAAGATTGGAGAAGATTACGTAGTTAATTTGAAATGTTTCAATGTACACTGAATAGAAAATCAAATGCATGCCATATAAATATATGGATTTTGAGCAAAATGCGTACCTAATGTGTGTTATATATCATTATTTTCCAAGAATAAGATTAATTTTGACCTGTTTCTATGTACATTGAAATCAATTTCCTGCAAATTCACAATGTTTTTATGATATCATTATATATTTACATGTAACATTCTATCTAACGCTATACATAAATAATGTAACATTCTATCTAACGCTATACATAAATAATGTAACATTCTATCTAACGCTATACATAAATAATGTAACATTCTATCTAACGATGTACATAAATAATGTAACATTCTATCTAACGCTATACATAAATAATGTAACATTCTATCTAACGCTGTACATAAATAATGTAACATTCTATCTAACGCTGTACATAAATAATGTAACATTCTATCTAACGCTGTACATAAATAATGTAACATTCTATCTAACGCTATACATAAATAATGTAACATTCTATCTAACGCTGTACATAAATAATGTAACATTCTATCTAACGCTATACATAAATAATGTAACATTCTATCTAACGCTGTACATAAATAATGTAACATTCTATCTAACGCTGTACATAAATAATGTAACATTCTATCTAACGCTGTACATAAATAATGTAACATTCTATCTAACGCTGTACATAAATAATGTAACATTCTATCTAACGCTGTACATAAATAATGTAACATTCTATCTAACGCTGTACATAAATAATGTAACATTCTATCTAACGCTGTACATAAATAATGTAACATTCTATCTAACGCTGTACATAAATAATGTAACATTCTATCTAACGCTGTACATAAATAATGTAACATTCTATCTAACGCTGTACATAAATAATGTAACATTCTATCTAACGCTGTACATAAATAATGTAACATTCTATCTAACGCTGTACATAAATAATGTAACATTCTATCTAACGCTGTACATAAATAATGTAACATTCTATCTAACGCTGTACATAAATAATGTAACATTCTATCTAACGCTGTACATAAATAATGTAACATTCTATCTAACGCTGTACATAAATAATGTAACATTCTATCTAACGCTGTACATAAATAATGTAACATTCTATCTAACGCTGTACATAAATAATGTAACATTCTATCTAACGCTGTACATAAATAATGTAACATTCTATCTAACGCTGTACATAAATAATGTAACATTCTATCTAACGCTGTACATAAATAATGTAACATTCTATCTAACGCTGTACATAAATAATGTAACATTCTATCTAACGCTGTACATAAATAATGTAACATTCTATCTAACGCTGTACATAAATAATGTAACATTCTATCTAACGCTGTACATAAATAATGTAACATTCTATCTAACGCTGTACATAAATAATGTAACATTCTATCTAACGCTGTACATAAATAATGTAACATTCTATCTAACGCTGTACATAAATAAGTAACATTCTATCTAACGCTGTACATAAATAATGTAACATTCTATCTAACGCTGTACATAAATAATGTAACATTCTATCTAACGCTGTACATAAATAATGTAACATTCTATCTAACGCTGTACATAAATAATGTAACATTCTATCTAACGCTGTACATAAATAATGTAACATTCTATCTAACGCTGTACATAAATAATGTAACATTCTATCTAACGCTGTACATAAATAATGTAACATTCTATCTAACGCTGTACATAAATAATGTAACATTCTATCTAACGCTGTACATAAATAATGTAACATTCTATCTAACGCTGTACATAAATAATGTAACATTCTATCTAACGCTGTACATAAATAATGTAACATTCTATCTAACGCTGTACATAAATAATGTAACATTCTATCTAACGCTGTACATAAATAATGTAACATTCTATCTAACGCTGTACATAAATAATGTAACATTCTATCTAACGCTGTACATAAATTGTTTTTGTAATGTAACATTCATCTAACGCTGTACATAATAATGTAACATCTATCTAACGCTGAATAAATAATGTAACATTCTTCTAACGCTGTACATAATAATGTAACATCTATCTAACGCTGTACATAAATAATGTAATTCTATTCGCTGACATAAATAAGGTAACATTCTATCTAACGCTGTACATAAATAAGTAACATTCTATCAACGCTGTACATAAATAATGTAACATTCTATCTAACGCTGTACATAAATAATGATTCTATCTAACGCTGTACATAAATAATGTAACATTCTATCAACGCTGTACATAAATAATGTAACATTCTATCTAACGCTGTACATAAATAATGTAATTCTATTCGCTGACATAAATAATGTAACATTCTATCTAACGCTGTACATAAATAATGTAACATTCTATCTAACGCTGTACATAAATAATGTAACATTCTATCTAACGCTGTACATAAATAATGTATAATTCTATCTAATGCTTCTCTTTCAGCATTTTAAAGCACTTGCAGAAGATAACAAACTTGATAACGCCATCAAACCAGACTACCACGAAGATCAGGGACCAGACAGATTTCTTTTGTGAAATCATTTCTAAACTCTTTATTTTAAATAAAAGGTTGTTAGTTATTTTGTTAAAAGTTCTCTCGTTTGTGAGAATATAATCTTCAAATAGAAATTCATGAAGGTTAATTAACGTGTGTGAAATGTTTGGGAACCTGTCGAAAAAGTGAATTTGGAATGAAAATTGAAGTCGCAGAGAGATTTAGTTTATCTGGGTGTTCAATATTTATTTGCTTTGCATGAACATGTGTATATTGTCTATGTAATCCTGGACTTGGGTTGACTGCTACACAATATGACAGGGTTGCATTGTATGTTTGTCTTGATGTCTATGTAATCCTGGACTTGGGTTGACTGCTACACACTATGACAGGGTTGCATTGTATGTTTGTCTTGATGTCTATGTAATCCTGGACTTGGGTTGACTGCTACACAAGATGACAGGGTTGCATTGTATGTTTGTCTTGATGTCTATGTAATCCTGGACTTGGGTTGACTGCTACACAAGATGACAGGGTTGTATTGTATGTTTGTCTTGATGTCTATGTAATCCTGGACTTGGGTTGACTGCTACACAAGATGACAGGGTTGTATTGTATGTTTGTATTGATGTCTATGTAATCCTGGACTTGGGTTGAATGCTACACAAGATGACAGGGTTGTATTGTATGTTTGTCTTGATGTCTATGTAATCCTGGACTGGGTTGACTGCTACACAAGATGACAGGGTTGCATTGTATGTTTGTATTGATGTCTATGTAATCCTGGACTTGGGTTGAATGCTACACAAGATGACAGGGTTGTATTGTATGTTTGTATTGATGTCTATGTAATCCTGGACTTGGGTTGAATGCTACACAAGATGACAGGGTTGTATTGTATGTTTGTCTTGATGTCTATGTAATCCTGGACTTGGGTTGACTGCTACACAAGATGACAGGGTTGTATTGTATGTTTGTATTGATGTCTATGTAATCCTGGACTTGGGTTGACTGCTACACAAGATGACAGGGTTGCATTGTATGTTTGTCTTGATACATTATAATTTCATTATTTATTAAATTCCGTCCTAGAAACATGTTTGAAATGTGGATATGAACTTTTATTATTAAAGTGCACATGTATATACACTCGCTTCTCACCAATGCAACCTGGGTTCGATCCTCGGACCGGGAAGTATGCGAGATTGTACGGTGGTCACCATCTCACCAATGCAACCGGGAAGTATGCGAGATTGTACGGTGGGTCACCATCTCACCAATGCAACGCGGGTTCGATCCTCGGACCGGGAAGTATGCGAGATTGTACGGTGGTCACCAGATCGGACACGTGGGTTTCTCCGTGCACATTCTGTCAAAATTTATTCAGCATTTTTAAGATGACAAAGAAGCTGGTTTTCATTTAAATATTTAATTATCAGCAATGTCACAAAAATTACATAATTTAAATACGTAAATATACAAAACACCAAATCAATTAAACAACATTGACCTTGTATAAAGAAATCTCTCTTGGTCCCATAAGTTTTAGTTTATACAAAACCAGATTTTCTAACATTAGTTTAAGCGCCACGATGGATAGAGAAGAGGCAAGACCCAAGGTCACAATTGTAACAACTGGAACACACACACACATGGACTTGCCCTCTCATAGACGCACACATGGACTTGCCCTCTCATAGACGCACACACACATGGACTTGCCCTCTCATAGATGCACACACACACATGGACTTGCCCTCTCATAGACGCACACACACATGGACTTGCCCTCTCATAGACGCACACACACATGGACTTGCCCTCTCAGATGCACACACACATGGACTTTTCACACACATGGACTTGCCCTCTCATAGACGCACACACACATGGACTTGCCCTCTCATAGACGCACACACACATGGACTTGCCCTCTCATAGATGCACACACACATGGACTTGCCCTCTCATAGACGCACACACACATGGACTTGCCCTCTCATAGACGCACACACACATGGACTTGCCCTCTCATAGATGCACATGGACTTGCCCTCTCATAGATGCACACACACATGGACTTGCCCTCTCATAGACGCACACACACATGGACTTGCCCTCTCATAGATGCACACACACATGGACTTGCCCTCTCATAGATGCACACACACATGGACTTGCCCTCTCATAGACGCACACACACATGGACTTGATCTCTCATAGACGCACACACACACACACCTGGACTTGCCCTCTCATAGACGCACACACACATGGACTTGCCCTCTCATAGACGCACGCACGCACGCACGCACGCACGCACGCACACACACACACACACACACACTTGCCCTCTCATAGACACACACACACTTGCCCTCTCACATACGCACGCACTTGCCCTCTCATGGACTTACACACGCACGCACGCACACATACTTACAGACAGCATACTACTCATTTGGGTGAGGGCATAAAAATAAGATGCGGGACAGCGTCGACTTAGTACTATAATTTCCAAATATTTTACTGGACTCACCTCACAGCAGTTTCATAATAATGCACTAAGACTAAACAACCCAACAAATGAATGTATATAGGGAATATTATGTTACTGTCTGAAAATATACAGGGCGAGGCTCTGTCGAGCTTTGTATTTTTTCGGATACGACAGTAACCCAATATTCTATTTATCCTATCTTCTGATACACAATAAGTTTGAGAGAGGATGAGCCATGTAGATCATCATAATTATATATCGTCATAGAACAAAATAATATAGGGGTCGCAGGTTTTATGGTAATCCAGGGGTCGCAGGTTTTATGGTAATCTAGGGGTGGCAGGTTTTATGGTAATCTAGGGGTGGCAGGTTTTATGGTAATCCAGTGGTCGCAGGTTTTATGGTAATCTAGGGGTGGCAGGTTTTATGGTAATCTAGGGGTCGCAGGTTTTATGGTAATCTAGGGGTGGCAGGTTTTATGATAATCCAGGGGTCGCAGGTTTGATACACTGCTTGACTTTCGGACGAGACTTCGAGGTCTAGTGTCGGTGCTTTACATCGTGCACAAAAAAGAACCAGAGGAGCCTCTGGAATGGGTGTCGGTCTGTATCATTGCACTATCCTCCAAAATCTAAAATGGCCAATCTCTTCAAGAGGCGTGGCTCATATGGGCAACTGGTAGCGACGATAAATACACACACTGTATATCACTAGACAATAAATACACACACTGTATATCACTAGACAATAGATATATTGTTCTCCTAGCGACAGTATCTGTGTGCACGGTGGACAACATGTGAATGATAACATACAAGAGTGAATGCACAATATCACACAATATCACAAGTCTGCCGGTGAGATAATGTTGGTTTGTGGAGAGATCTAGTACTGTCTGAATCGGCCCGAATGAGCAAACAGGATGTCCGCCCGACTGTTGATCATGTACACGATCATCATGGAAACTAGTGTTAAAATAACTCCCACACTCAGTGTCACGGTCTGTAATAAACATAAATGACATGTTACACTGTACAGATGACAGTAAATATATAAATGACATGTTACACTGTACAGATGACAGTAAACATAAATGACATGTTACACTGTACAGATGACAGTAAACATAAATGACATGTTACACTGTACAAATGACAGTAAACATAAATGACATGTTACAGATGACAGTAAACATAAATGACATGTTACAGATGACAGTAAACATAAATGACATGTTACAGTCAACATAAATGACATGTTACACTGTACATATGACATAATTCAGTAAACATAAATGACATGTTACAGATGACAGTAAACATAAATGACATGTTACAGATGACAGTAAACATAAATGACATGTTACACTGTACAGATGACAGTCAACATAAATGACATGTTACACTGTACAGATGACAGTAAACATAAATGACATGTTACACTGTACAGATGACAGTAAACATAAATGACATGTTACACTGTACAGATGACAGTAAACATAAATGACATGTTACACTGTACAGATGACAGAATTCAGTGTTACCGGAGAAGAATTGCCTAACTGTATCGGACATAAACACAATAATGGCATCTTGTAGAATCTGGTACAGCTCAAGCTGACCTTGGGAAGTGGATACGGGTTGGCGTCCTACCTTGAATGTGAACATTTATGGTACCTGGGTTTTAAGAGGGATATTATGTCTGCCTATGATAAATCGGGTCGAGATTTGGTCGCGCGTCGCGTGCGAAGACATAGAGATCATAGAACATGGGAAAAAAAGGATATAAAATTGCAAGAGATACGAGGACAGTTTAGAGTGACTCCTAAATAGACCCTATGTATTTTGATGCTTGTAGAGCCTAAGTTATGGTCGGACTGAGTTATCAAATAACATTACTCATCTAATTCACATATTATAGAATTAAGATGCATGTTAGTACAGCATGACTCCTGTACTGACTATATATTTTGGTGCTTGTAGCCTAATCTATGGCCGGGCCGAGCATGCAAATATATGTTATGTTATATTTCGGGTTTTATGCCTGCATCAGCACCATTTTGGGCTATATCGCCGGCGGGCAGTTTACCTAACAACACCTTTCCTGGACAGGCTCCAGCGTTAACCAGTACTTGGGTGCCCCAACCTCAGTAAGAAACTGCCAACTTTTTCATATAAATGAGACACGGCCTGAGCGGGGCTCGAACCCGTGACCATCAGTGATGATAGGTTACAGTGGTATACAAGATTAACAGTGTATGTTGATGATACCAAGATTAACATTCTAGTTGATGATACCAAGATTAACATTCTATAATTACTGGTCTGGTTATGGGTGCACTTAGGGTTCAAGGGAACTGAGTGTGCTCTTAGGGTTCAAGGGAACTGAGTGTGCACTTAGTGTCCAAGGGAACTGAGTGTGTACTTAGTGTTCAAGGGAACAGAGTGTGCACTTAGGGTTCAAGGGAACTGAGTGTGCTCTTAGGGTTCAAGGGAACTGTGTGTGCACTTAGGGTTCAAGGGAACTGTGTGTGCACTTAGGGTTCAAGGGAATTGAGTGTGTACTTAGGGTTCAAGGGAACTGTGTGTGCACTTAGGGTTCAAGGGAATTGAGTGTGCACTTAGGGTTCAAGGGAACTGAGTGTGCTCTTAGGGTTCAAGGGAACTGTGTGTGCACTTAGTGTTCAAGGGAACTGTGTGTGCACTTAGTGTTCAAGGGAACTGAATGTGCACTTAGGGTTCAAGGGAACTGTGTGTGCACTTAGGGTTCAAGAGAACTGTGTGTGCACTTAGTACTATAGTTTACAAGTATGGAGTGTTGACTTAGTACTATAGTTTACAAGTATGGAGTGTTGACTTAGTACTATAGTTTACAAGTATGGAGTGTTGACTTAGTACTATAGTTCACAAGTATGGAGTGTTGACTTAGTACTATAGTTTACAAGTATGGAGTGTTGACTTAGTACTATAGTTTACAAGTATGGAGTGTTGACTTAGTACTATAGTTTACAAGTATGGAGTGTTGACTTAGTACTATAGTTCACAAGTATGGAGTGTTGACTTAGTACTATAGTTTACAAGTATGGAGTGTTGACTTAGTACTATAGTTTACAAGTATGGAGTGTTGACTTAGTACTATAGTTTACAAGTATGGAGTGTTGACTTAGTACTATAGTTTACAAGTAATTTCAATTGCATAATTTTTTAATCATGAAGCTTAATATTTTATCCTTTTTAGTTCAGGAAATATGAATAATTTGGCTTTTAATGCATCAATTATAGATATGATGTGTTATCATGCTATGCATCACTTATAGATATGATGTGTTATCATGCTATGCATCACTTATGGATATGATGTGTTATCATGCAGTTGAGCATTCCTTATTCCTCATCTAGTAAAATATCCCACAATCCTCGTTTCTATCTCTCATAATGCAAAATCACGATGGATCTTTGATAATAAGTGTACAGCATTGACACACACCTTAAAGTGAGACTGGGCCCGTAGAGGACTCGCAACTGTCCATTTCAAACAATATCGATGCTCTCTTATTCAAAAAGTAACTTCCTAAAAGGGAGATAACTAGTATCAGCACACCTACTACCAGAGTGACTACCTGAAACACAAGGGGAGAGAACTGTGCAATAACAGTGCATGTTAAAATACAATATACTGCAAACCAAGCAACATTCTCAGTAAATAAACTCTGCATTCATCTAGCGACTGACCAATATCGAAACAAAAATAAAATTGGAATTCATATTTTAGTACAATTATAAAATGTACTAAAGACACTTTTATTTCAATTTTTGGTTTATGCCCGCAATCGAAAATATTACATGCAGAGGGCATTTGAAATAGTCTTACTAAATAACTTCTTAGAAAAACATGCAGCTCACTGCACTAATGCTTGCAGCTCCCTGCACTAATGCTTGCAGCTCCCCGCACTAATGCTTCCGTGGCATGTAAAGAAAATGTTATTTCCTCAACAAATTAACGCATTTGATCGTGGAAACAATATTTTGCAGGTAATAATCATGCCAGCGTTAAGTTGTAGATGCAAGTTTACGTGAACCTGGTGATAGCCACACTGCATTGTGATGTGGACCTGGTGATAGCCACACTGCATTGTGATGTGGACCTGGTGATAGCCACACTGCATTGTGATGTGGACCTGGTGATAGCCACACTGCATTGTGATGTGGACCTGGTGATAGCCACACTGCATTGTGATGTGGACCTGGTGATAGCCACACTGCATTGTGATGTGGACCTGGTGATAGCCACACTGCATTGTGATGTGGACCTGGTGATAGCCACACTGCATTGTGATGTGGACCTGGTGATAGCCACACTGCATTGTGATGTGGACCTGGTGATAGCCACACTGCATTGTGATGTGGACCTGGTGATAGCCACACTGCATTGTGATGTAGCCATTACAGTGTAAGCTAAACAGTTAGAACCTGGTGATAGCCACACTGTATTGTGATGTAGCCATTACAGTGTAAGCTAAACAGTTAGAACCTGGTGATAGCCACACTGCATTGTGATGTAGCCATTACACTGTAAGCTAAACAGTTAGAACCTGGTGATAGCCACACTGTATTGTGATGTAGCCATTACACTGTAAGCTAAACAGTTAGAACCGTGCACAAACAATATCTTTGGGGCAGGACACTCGGTCTTTGTGGACAGGATCCATCCCATCCCTCCAGATTTAACATTTTCAAAAGCAAAGAAATGAATCTAGGTGAGCGGTCTTTGTTCATAGGTGGTCAGTCACATAGGTGGTCAGTCACATAGGTGGTCAGTCACATAGGTGGTCAGTCACATGACAGGTGATCAGTCACATAGGTGATCAGTCACATAGGTGGTCAGTCACATAGGTGGTCAGTCACATGACAGGTGATCAGTCACATAGGTGGTCAGTCACATAGGTGGTCAGTCACATAGGTGGTCAGTCACATGACAGGTGATCAGTCACATAGGTGGTCAGTCACATAGGTGGTCAGTCACATAGGTGGTCAGTCACATAGGTGGTCAGTCACATAGGTGATCAGTCACATAGGTGGTCAGTCACATAGGTGGTCAGTCACATAGGTGGTCAGTCACATAGGTGGTCAGTCACATAGGTGGTCAGTCACATAGGTGGTCAGTCACATAGGTGGTCAGTCACATGGTGGTGTTGGTGGTGTTGACAGGTGGTCAGTCACATGACAGGTGGTCAGTCACATAGGTGGTCAGTCACATAGGTGGTCAGTCACATGACAGGTGGTCAGTCACATGACAGGTGGTCAGTCACATGACAGGTGGTCAGTCACATGACAGGTGGTCAGTCACATGACAGGTGGTCAGTCACATGACAGGTGGTCAGTCACATAGGTGGTCAGTCACATGACAGGTATTTGTTTCTAGGTGGTCAGCAACATAGGTATGACAGGTTTACAATATACAAACGCTGGTTGGTTTACAGTAGCAGGATAAATGGCTATAAAGTAAATCACTATTTTATTCACATAATTTTTATTTTTGATACGATTCGCAATATAACACATATGAATTCAAAAATGATTTCACTAAAATATTACTGATTGAAGTTGACACAGCCCAACTGTGAATTTGGGCATCAGTATGCACAAATTACGATTTTGCCAATAAAATCCGAAACTGGAAATCGTGAAAAAAAATACCTCGCTCAAATATTGTGTGATTTACATTATGTAGCAGTGCACAGTTCATATGCGACGTTAATTGCTTGTAAGTTGATGTAGTTATGCATTATTAATGTATGTTTTGGATATGTTTAGCATAATATAACTGCAATGGGACAGAGTGCTGTTACACGGAATTATTATCCCACAAGCATACACAAGAACCAGAACGCATTTCAACAACAAAGACATCAAATTTTATATGGGGAACAGACTTAATGCACTTGTGTACCTTATATATCCATGAAACATTCCAGTCAATGAATTACATTTATTCTCTACAATATTCTGTATATATTCATTTACTAATATTGCGATATACAGACTTGAAATAATAAACGTAAACATTGCAGTTGAATATGAAATATATTAGTAAAAACAGAAGGAAAACTGGATTAAATTGAGCAAGAAGCAGCCGTTATCTGATTATGCTATGATACCTGTTGCTGATACAAATCCATTAACCGTTAGCACGATGTAGGTGAAATGAGCAGATTTTCTGCAGGACTTGAAATTTCATTGAAATCCCATCAGGAAAAATAAGAACATTATTATGCATTTTGTTATCTGCTCATTTCGCCTACAACATGCTAAAGGTTAATAAAGAACATTAGTAGCTTGGTGAAGGGACAGTACCAGTATGGACAGGTCATCATGACCCATGTAACAGGGTGCTACAATCTATCTTGAAGAATGTTACACAGTTTCTTACCTCAAATTGCTTACTAGGAATGAGAAACACTTGAACATCCATTGCATCAAACGCCCAACTACTCTCTGTCCACGTGGAAAACTCACGCGACTTGTAGTCATAATCTGAAATGGAAATCTTCAACATTTTGGATGCCGGTATAGGGTGTCTCTTCCGATATATTGCTATTACATTTATCACGGATGGTCACTAGTATTTACATATAATGTTGACTTCTGTTTTCGCACAAAAAGTGGACTTTTGTCTTTGTTTAAAAGTTGGAATTTTTGTATTTACATAAAAAGCAAAGTTTTGAATTTACATAAAAAGTAAAGTTTTGAATTTACATAAAAAGCAAAGGTTTGAATTTACATTAAAAAACCTGAAATTTCTCTATTTACACATAAATAATAAATATATATTACCGTCCATGTCAAACGCTATGGATTCTGCCAATGACATGTTAGCTGTGCCCCGTATACAGTAACCATGCCTGGTTCCAGTCTCATCGGCCGGTCCTTGAACCCATTTATAATGAAACAGCTATAACAGAAAAAATATATACACAGTTTATATATACAATGCCTGTCATATACACAGTTTATATATACAATACCTGTCATATACACAGTTTATATATACAATGTCTGTCATATACACAGTTTATATATACAATGCATGTCATATACACAGTGTATATATACAATGCCCATCATATACACAGTTTATATATACAATGCATGTCATATACACAGTTTATATATACAATGCATGTCATATACACAGTTTATATATACAATGCATGTCATATACACAGTTTATATATACAATGCATGTCATATACACAGTTTATATATACAATGTCTGTTATATACACAGTTTATATATACAATGCATGTCATATACACAGTTTATATATACAATGTCTGTCATATACACAGTTTATATATACAATGCCCATCATATACACAGTTTATATATACAATGCATGTCATATACACAGTTTATATATACAATGCATGTCATATACACAGTTTATATATACAATGCCCATCATATACACAGTTTATATATACAATGTCTGACATATACACAGTTTATATATACAATGCATGTCATATACACAGTGTATATATACAATGTCTGTCATATACACAGTTTATATATACAATGCATGTCATATACACAGTTTATATATACAATGTCCATCATATACACAGTTTATATATACAATGTCTGTCATATACACAGTTTATATATACAATGTCTGTCATATACACAGTTTATATATACAATGCATGTCATATACACAGTTTATATATACAATGCATGTCATATACACAGTTTATATATACAATGCATGTCATATACACAGTTTATATATACAATGTCTGTCATATACACAGTTTATATATACAATGCATGTCATATACACAGTTTATATATACAATGTCTGTCATATACACAGTTTATATATACAATGCCCATCATATACACAGTTTATATATACAATGCATGTCATATACACAGTTTATATATACAATGTCTGTCATATACACAGTTTATATATACAATGCATG
Source organism: Archivesica marissinica (assembly GCA_014843695.1). Taxonomy (NCBI): domain Eukaryota; kingdom Metazoa; phylum Mollusca; class Bivalvia; order Venerida; family Vesicomyidae; genus Archivesica; species Archivesica marissinica. The sequence continues at coordinate 95,247,038 of CM026386.1, forward strand.
TCATATACACAGTTTATATATACAATGTCTGTCATATACACAGTTTATATATACAATGCATGTCATATACACAGTTTATATATACAATGCCCATCATATACACAGTTTATATATACAATGCCTGTCATATACACAGTTTATATATACAATGTCTGTCATATACACAGTTTATATATACAATGCATGTCATATACACAGTTTATATATACAATGTATGTCATATACACAGTTTATATATAAAATGTCTGTCATATACACAGTTTATATATACAATGCATGTCATATACACAGTTTATATATACAATGCATGTCATATACACAGTTTATATATACAATGCATGTCATATACACAGTTTATATATACAATGCATGTCATATACACAGTTTATATATACAATGTCTGTCATATACACAGTTTATATATACAATGTCTGTCATATACACAGTTTATATATACAATGTCTGTCATATACACAGTTTATATATACAATGCATGTCATATACACAGTTTATATATACAATGTCTGTCATATACACAGTTTATATATACAATGCATGTCATATACACAGTTTATATATACAATGTCTGTCATATACACAGTTTATATATACAATGCATGTCATATACACAGTTTATATATACAATGTCTCATATACACAGTTTATATATACAATGCCTGTCATATACACAGTTTATATATACAATGCCTGTCATATACACAGTTTGAAACAGACTCATGTGCTGGGCAGATGCTGATAATTGGTTTGAAACAGGCTCATGTGCTGGGCAGATGGACAATGAACAATCCTTACTAATAGCTCACAATAAGCTCCGTAAACTCAAGTGAAAACAACTACATTTATTGCATCTATCTCAACACTTCCCCAGAATTCTATCACGGAGAACTAAACATACTCTCATTGCTTTGGTATTTTATCCTCCATAATTTCATTATGAAACCTACCGTATTTCCAGGGATATTTTTGCAATTTGCTTTAGTATTTTTAACTTTGTCTCCGAGGTAATTGAGCAGCATGGTATTGGTTAATGCTGTATAGTTGTTTATCTGTGAATTCACACCTACATAGAACTGGTAAGGTTTGTCCGCTGAAAAGCACACAAGACATGTCAGTTTGTTTGTTGGTATTTGGATAAAAACATTTATAACGTCTTAACTACAATACTAGTATATTAAAACTGTAAGACAGACTGCCAAACTGTATCCAACTACAATACCATTAAGACTGTTAGACAGCCAGCCTAACTGTGTCCAATAACATTAAGACTGTTAGACAGCCAGCCTAACTGTGTCCAACTACAATAACATTAAGACTGTTAGACAGCCAGCCTAACTGTCCAATAACATTAAGACTGTTAGACAGCCAGCCTAACTGTCCAATAACATTAAGACTGTTAGACAGCCAGCCTAACTGTCCAATAACATTAATACTGTTAGACAGCCAGCCTAACTGTCCAATAACATTAAGACTGTTAGACAGCCAGCCTAACTGTCCAATAACATTAAGACTGTTAGACAGCCAGCCTAACTGTCCAATAACATTAAGACTGTTAGACAGCCAGCCTAACTGTGTCCAATAACATTAAGACTGTTAGACAGCCAGCCTAACTGTGTCCAATAACATTAAGACTGTTAGACAGCCAGCCTAACTGTCCAATAACATTAAGATTGTTAGACAGCCAGCCTAACTGTCCAATAACATTAAGACTGTTAGACAGCCAGCCTAACTGTGTCCAATAACATTAAGACTGTTAGACAGCCAGCCTAACTGTGTCCAACTACAATAACATTAAGACTGTTAGACAGACAGCCTAACTGTGTCCAACTACAATAACATTAAGATTGTTAGACGGCCAGCCTAACTGTGTCCAACTACAATAACATTAAGATTGTAAGACGGCCAGCCTAACTGTGTCCAATAACATTAAGATTGTTAGACAGCCAGCCTAACTGTGTCCAATAACATTAAGATTGTTAGACGGCCAGCCTAACTGTGTCCAACTACAATAACATTAAGATTGTTAGACGGCCAGCCTAACTGTGTCCAACTACAATAACATTAAGATTGTAAGACGGCCAGCCTAACTGTGTCCAATAACATTAAGACTGTTAGACAGCCAGCCTAACTGTCCAATAACATTAAGACTGTTAGACAGCCAGCCTAACTGTGTCCAATAACATTAAGACTGTTAGACAGCCAGCCTAACTGTCCAATAACATTAAGACTGTTAGACAGCCAGCCTAACTGTGTCCAATAACATTAAGACTGTTAGACAGCCAGCCTAACTGTGTCCAATAACATTAAGACTGTTAGACAGCCAGCCTAACTGTGTCCAATAACATTAAGATTGTTAGACGGCCAGCCTAACTGTGTCCAACTACAATAACATTAAGATTGTTAGACGGCCAGCCTAACTGTGTCCAACTACAATAACATTAAGATTGTTAGACGGCCAGCCTAACTGTGTCCAATAACATTAAGACTGTTAGACAGCCAGCCTAACTGTGTCCAACTACAATAACATTAAGATTGTTAGACGGCCAGCCTAACTGTGTCCAACTACAATAACATTAAGATTGTTAGACGGCCAGCCTAACTGTGTCCAATAACATTAAGACTGTTAGACAGCCAGCCTAACTGTGTCCAACTACAATAACATTAAGACTGTTAGACAGCCAGCCTAACTGTCCAATAACATTAAGACTGTTAGACGGCCAGCCTAACTGTGTCCAACTACAATAACATTAAGACTGTTAGACGGCCAGCCTAACTGTGTCCAACTACAATAACATTAAGATTGTTAGACGGCCAGCCTAACTGTGTCCAACTACAATAACATTAAGACTGTTAGACGGCCAGCCTAACTGTGTCCAACTACAATAACATTAAGATTGTTAGACGGCCAGCCTAACTGTGTCCAATAACATTAAGATTGTTAGACAGCCAGCCTAACTGTGTCCAATAACATTAAGACTGTTAGACGGCCAGCCTAACTGTGTCCAACTACAATACATTAAGATTGTTAGACGGCCAGCCTAACTGTGTCCAACTACAATAACATTAAGATTGTTAGACGGCCAGCCTAACTGTGTCCAATAACATTAAGACTGTTAGACGGCCAGCCTAACTGTGTCCAACTACAATAACATTAAGATTGTTAGACAGCCAGCCTAACTGTGTCCAATAACATTAAGACTGTTAGACGGCCAGCCTAACTGTGTCCAACTACAATAACATTAAGACTGTTAGACGGCCAGCCTAACTGTGTCCAACTACAATAACATTAAGACTGTTAGACGGCCAGCCTAACTGTGTCCAACTACAATAACATTAAGATTGTTAGACGGCCAGCCTAACTGTGTCCAACTACAATAACATTAAGATTGTTAGACGGCCAGCCTAACTGTGTCCAACTACAATAACATTAAGATTGTTAGACGGCCAGCCTAACTGTGTCCAACTACAATAACATTAAGATTGTTAGACGGCCAGCCTAACTGTGTCCAATAACATTAAGACTGTTAGACAGCCAGCCTAACTGTGTCCAATAACATTAAGATTGTTAGACGGCCAGCCTAACTGTCCAACTACAATAACATTAAGATTGTTAGACAGCCTAACTGTGTCCAACTACAATAACATTAAGACTGTTAGACGGCCAGCCTAACTGTGTCCAATAACATTAAGACTGTTAGACAGCCAGCCTAACTGTGTCCAACTACAATAATATTAAGATTGTTAGACAGCCAGCCTAACTGTGTCCAATAACATTAAGACTGTTAGACGGCCAGCCTAACTGTGTCCAACTACAATAACATTAAGATTGTTAGACAGCCAGCCTAACTGTGTCCAACTACAATAACATTAAGATTGTTAGACGGCCAGCCTAACTGTCCAACTACAATAACATTAAGATTGTAAGACAGCCTAACTGTGTCCAACTACAATAACATTAAGACTATTAGACGGCCAGCCTAACTGTGTCCAATAACATTAAGACTGTTAGACAGCCAGCCTAACTGTGTCCAACTACAATAATATTAAGATTGTTAGACAGCCAGCCTAACTGTGTCCAATAACATTAAGACTGTTAGACGGCCAGCCTAACTGTGTCCAACTACAATAACATTAAGATTGTTAGACAGCCAGCCTAACTGTGTCCAACTACAATAACATTAAGATTGTTAGACAGCCAGCCTAACTGTGTCCAATAACATTAAGACTGTTAGACGGCCAGCCTAACTGTGTCCAACTACAATAACATTAAGACTGTTAGACGGCCAGCCTAACTGTGTCCAACTACAATAACATTAAGATTGTTAGACGGCCAGCCTAACTGTCCAACTACAATAACATTAAGATTGTTAGACAGCCTAACTGTGTCCAACTACAATAACATTAAGATTGTTAGACGGCCAGCCTAACTGTGTCCAACTACAATAACATTAAGATTGTTAGACGGCCAGCCTAACTGTGTCCAATAACATTAAGACTGTTAGACGGCCAGCCTAACTGTGTCCAACTACAATAACATTAAGATTGTTAGACGGCCAGCCTAACTGTGTCCAATAACATTAAGACTGTTAGACGGCCAGCCTAACTGTGTCCAACTACAATAACATTAAGATTGTTAGACGGCCAGCCTAACTGTGTCCAACTACAATAACATTAAGATTGTTAGACGGCCAGCCTAACTGTGTCCAACTACAATAACATTAAGACTATTAGACGGCCAGCCTAACTGTGTCCAACTACAATAACATTAAGATTGTTAGACAGCCAGCTTAACTGTGTCCAATAACATTAAGACTGTTAGACAGCCAGCCTAACTGTGTCCAACTACAATAACATTAAGATTGTTAGACGGCCAGCCTAACTGTGTCCAATAACATTAAGACTGTTAGACAGCCAGCCTAACTGTGTCCAATAACATTAAGACTGTTAGACAGCCAGCCTAACTGTGTCCAATAACATTAAGACTGTTAGACAGCCAGCCTAACTGTGTCCAATAACATTAAGACTGTTAGACGGCCAGCCTAACTGTGTCCAACTACAATAACATTAAGACTATTAGACGGCCAGCCTAACTGTGTCCAACTACAATAACATTAAGATTGTTAGACAGCCAGCTTAACTGTGTCCAATAACATTAAGACTGTTAGACAGCCAGCCTAACTGTGTCCAACTACAATAACATTAAGATTGTTAGACGGCCAGCCTAACTGTGTCCAATAACATTAAGACTGTTAGACGGCCAGCCTAACTGTGTCCAACTACAATAACATTAAGATTGTTAGACAGCCAGCCTAACTGTGTCCAATAACATTAAGACTGTTAGACAGCCAGCCTAACTGTGTCCAACTACAATAACATTAAGATTGTTAGACGGCCAGCCTAACTGTGTCCAACTACAATAACATTAAGATTGTTAGACGGCCAGCCTAACTGTGTCCAACTACAATAACATTAAGATTGTTAGACGGCCAGCCTAACTGTGTCCAATAACATTAAGACTGTTAGACGGCCAGCCTAACTGTGTCCAACTACAATAACATTAAGATTGTTAGACGGCCAGCCTAACTGTGTCCAATAACATTAAGACTGTTAGACAGCCAGCCTAACTGTGTCCAACTACAATAACATTAAGATTGTTAGACGGCCAGCCTAACTGTGTCCAACTACAATAACATTAAGATTGTTAGATGGCCAGCCTAACTGTCCAACTACAATAACATTAAGACTGTTAGACAGCCAGCCTAACTGTGTCCAACTACAATAACATTAAGATTGTTAGACGGCCAGCCTAACTGTGTCCAACTACAATAACATTAAGATTGTTAGACGGCCAGCCTAACTGTGTCCAACTACAATAACATTAAGATTGTTAGACAGCCAGCCTAACTGTGTCCAACTACAATAACATTAAGATTGTTAGACGGCCAGCCTAACTGTGTCCAACTACAATAACATTAAGACTGTTAGACAGCCAGCCTAACTGTGTCCAACTACAATAACATTAAGACTGTTAGACAGCCAGCCTAACTGTGTCCAACTACAATAACATTAAGATTGTTAGACGGCCAGTCTAACTGTGTCCAATAACATTAAGACTGTTAGACAGCCAGCCTAACTGTGTCCAATAACATTAAGACTGTTAGACGGCCAGCCTAACTGTGTCGTCCAATAACATTAAGACTGTTAGACGGCCAGCCTAACTGTGTCCAATAACATTAAGACTGTTAGACAGCCAGCCTAACTGTCCAATAACATTAAGACTGTTAGACAGCCAGCCTAACTGTGTCCAACTACAATAACATTAAGACTGTTAGACAGCCAGCCTAACTGTCCAATAACATTAAGATTGTTAGACAGCCAGCCTAACTGTGTCCAACTACAATAACATTAAGATTGTTAGACGGCCAGCCTAACTGTGTCCAACTACAATAACATTAAGACTGTTAGACGGCCAGCCTAACTGTCCAATAACATTAAGACTGTTAGACAGCCAGCCTAACTGTGTCCAATAACATTAAGACTGTTAGACGGCCAGCCTAACTGTGTCCAATAACATTAAGATTGTTAGACGGCCAGCCTAACTGTGTCCAATAACATTAAGACTGTTAGACAGCCAGCCTAACTGTGTCCAATAACATTAAGACTGTTAGACAGCCAGCCTAACTGTGTCCAATAACATTAAGACTGTTAGACGGCCAGCCTAACTGTGTCCAACTACAATAACATTAAGACTGTTAGACGGCCAGCCTAACTGTGTCCAACTACAATAACATTAAGACTGTTAGACAGCCAGCCTAACTGTGTCCAACTACAATAACATTAAGATTGTTAGACGGCCAGCCTAACTGTGTCCAACTACAATAACATTAAGACTGTTAGACGGCCAGCCTAACTGTGTCCAACTACAATAATTAAGATTGTTAGACGCCAGCCTAACTGTGTCCAACTACAATAACATTAAGATTGTTAGACGGCCAGCCTAACTGTGTCCAACTACAATAACATTAAGACTGTTAGACGGCCAGCCTAACTGTGTCCAACTACAATAACATTAAGATTGTTAGACAGCCAGCCTAACTGTGTCCAATAACATTAAGACTGTTAGACGGCCAGCCTAACTGTGTCCAACTACAATAACATTAAGACTGTTAGACGGCCAGCCTAACTGTGTCCAACTACAATAACATTAAGATTGTTAGACGGCCAGCCTAACTGTGTCCAACTACAATAACATTAAGATTGTTAGACGGCCAGCCTAACTGTGTCCAACTACAATAACATTAAGATTGTTAGACGGCCAGCCTAACTGTGTCCAACTACAATAACATTAAGATTGTTAGACGGCCAGCCTAACTGTGTCCAATACAATAACATTAAGATTGTTAGACAGCCAGCCTAACTGTGTCCAATAACATTAAGACTGTTAGACAGCCAGCCTAACTGTGTCCAATAACATTAAGACTGTTAGACAGCCAGCCTAACTGTGTCCAATAACATTAAGACTGTTAGACGGCCAGCCTAACTGTGTCCAACTACAATAACATTAAGATTGTTAGACAGCCAGCCTAACTGTGTCCAATAACATTAAGACTGTTAGACAGCCAGCCTAACTGTGTCCAACTACAATAACATTAAGATTGTTAGACGGCCAGCCTAACTGTGTCCAACTACAATAACATTAAGACTGTTAGACAGCCAGCCTAACTGTGTCCAATAACATTAAGACTGTTAGACAGCCAGCCTAACTGTCCAATAACATTAAGACTGTTAGACAGCCAGCCTAACTGTGTCCAATAACATTAAGACTGTTAGACAGCCAGCCTAACTGTGTCCAATAACATTAAGACTGTTAGACAGCCAGCCTAACTGTGTCCAATAACATTAAGATTGTTAGACGGCCAGCCTAACTGTGTCCAACTACAATAACATTAAGATTGTTAGACGGCCAGCCTAACTGTGTCCAACTACAATAACATTAAGATTGTTAGACGGCCAGCCTAACTGTGTCCAATAACATTAAGACTGTTAGACAGCCAGCCTAACTGTGTCCAACTACAATAACATTAAGATTGTTAGACGGCCAGCCTAACTGTGTCCAACTACAATAACATTAAGATTGTTAGACGGCCAGCCTAACTGTGTCCAATAACATTAAGACTGTTAGACAGCCAGCCTAACTGTGTCCAATAACATTAAGACTGTTAGACGGCCAGCCTAACTGTGTCCAACTACAATAACATTAAGATTGTTAGATGGCCAGCCTAACTGTGTCCAACTACAATAACATTAAGACTGTTAGACAGCCAGCCTAACTGTGTCCAACTACAATAACATTAAGACTGTTAGACGGCCAGCCTAACTGTGTCCAACTACAATAACATTAAGATTGTTAGACGGCCAGCCTAACTGTGTCCAACTACAATAACATTAAGATTGTTAGACGGCCAGCCTAACTGTGTCTAACTACAATAACATTAAGATTGTTAGACGGCCAGCCTAACTGTGTCCAACTACAATAACATTAAGATTGTTAGACGGCCAGCCTAACTGTGTCCAACTACAATAACATTAAGACTGTTAGACGGCCAGCCTAACTGTGTCCAACTACAATAACATTAAGATTGTTAGATGGCCAGCCTAACTGTGTCCAACTACAATAACATTAAGACTATTAGACGGCCAGCCTAACAAACAGTGTCCAACTACAAGACAACATACCTAATTGGTCAGCATGTGTTTTATTAAGACTCTGTTTAAACAGCTCACAGTTAGGTGAAATCAGGTAGCAGTACAGTAGATGGTTGACCTAAAATATAATACAGGTAGCAGTACAGTAGATGGTTGACCTAAAATATAATACAGGTAGCAGTACAGTAGATGGTTGACCTAAAATATAATACACAAGTATCAACAAACAGTTAACTGTCAAATTCTCATTAAAAATATACACTTATGCATGTTGATGTTTGAATTACCTCCCCTGCTTATGCATGTTGATGTTTGAATTACCTCCCCTGCTTATGCATGTTGATGTTTGAATTACCTCCCCTGCTTATGCATGTTGATGTTTGAATTACCTCCCCTTCCTCCAAATTAGTCACAGTAATAATGAGAACAAAAATAGAAAAAACAAACAAAAAATATCAAAGTTTACAAAAGCAGACATAAAACTGTATGATATACCAGGAATATATATAACACCCGGAAATAGCAGCCGAGTAAAATACCATGACGACAATGTTAATACAACGTTAATGTGTATAACACCAGGAAATAACAGCCAAGTAAAATACCATGACGACAATGTTAATACAACGTCAATGTGTATAACACCAGGAAATAGCAGCCGAGTAAAATACCATGACGACAATGTTAATACAACGTTAATGTGTATAACACCAGGAAATAGCAGCCGAGTAAAATACCATGACGACAATGTTAATACAACGTCAATGTGTATAACACCAGGAAATAGCAGCCGAGTAAAATACCATGACGACAATGTTAATACAACGTTAATGTGTATAACACCCGGAAATCACAGCCGGACAACCACATTGTTCACTTTATTCCGTGTAACAAGGACATCACACAGGGTCATGAGACATTATTCCCAGAATTTACTCTGGTATCCGTACACAAAGGAAACTGTGACTAACAGTAGTAGTGGCTTAGTATGTGATGCTAATCTATAGACTAACAGGAGAAGTGGCTTAGTATGTGATGCTAATCTATAGACTAACAGTAGAAGTGGCTTAGTATGTGATGCTAATCTATAGACTAACAGGAGAAGTGGCTTAGTATGTGATGCTAATCTATAGACTAACAGTAGAAGTGGATTAGTATGTGATGCTAATCTATAGACTAACAGTAGAAGTGGATTAGTATGTGATGCTAATCTATAGACTAACAGTAGAAGTGGCTTAGTATGTGATGCTAATCTATAGACTAACAGTAGAAGTGGATTAGTATGTGATGCTAATCTATAGAGGTTTAGGGTTTGATCTAGAGGGAGTCTACCCATGATGTCGCACTTCTCCATGCAGGCTGGAGTAAGAGGGAGGTTAGGTAGATATAGTCTCACTTCTCCCTGCAGGCTGGAGATAGAGGGGGGTGGGTAGGGAGATATATTCTCACTTCTCCCTGCAGGCTGGAGATAGAGGGAGGTTAGATAGATATAGTCTCACTTCTCCCTGCAGGCTGGAGATAGAGGGAGGTTTGGGAGATATAGTCTCATTTCTCCCTGCAGGCTGGAGATAGAGGGAGGTTTGGAGATATAGTCTCACTTCTCCCTGCAGGCTGGAGATAGAGAGAGGTTTGGAGATATAGTCTCACTTCTCCCTGCAGGCTGGAGATAGAGGGAGGTTTGGAGATATAGTCTCACTTCTCCCTGCAGGCTGGAGATAGAGGGAGGTTTGGAGATATAGTCTCACTTCTCCCTGCAGGATGGAGATAGAGGGAGGTTTGGAGATATAGCCTACCTTCTCCCTGCAGGATGGAGATAGAGGGAGGTTTGGAGATATAGTCTCACTTCTCCCTGCAGGATGGAGATAGAGGGAGGTTTGGAGATATAGTCTCACTTCTCCCTGCAGGATGGAGATAGAGGGAGGTTTGGAGATATAGTCTACCTTCTCCCTGCAGGATGGAGATAGAGGGAGGTTTGGAGATATAGTCTCACTTCTCCCTGCAGGATGGAGATAGAGGGAGGTTTGGAGATATAGTCTCACTTCTCCCTGCAGGCTGGAGATAGAGGGAGGTTTGGAGATATAGTCTCACTTCTCCCTGCAGGCTGGAGATAGAGGGAGGTTTGGAGATATAGTCTCACTTCTCCCTGCAGGATGGAGATAGAGGGAGGTTTGGAGATATAGTCTCACTTCTCCCTGCAGGATGGAGATAGAGGGAGGTTTGGAGATATAGTCTCACTTCTCCCTGCAGGATGGAGATAGAGGGAGGTTTGGAGATATAGTCTACCTTCTCCCTGCAGGCTGGAGATAGAGGGAGGTTTGGAGATATAGTCTCACTTCTCCCTGCAGGATGGAGATAGAGGGAGGTTTGGAGATATAGTCTCTTGTTTAGGTACACCTACCGTATTGACATCAACTTTCAGCTCCTCCGTTGCATTTTCTCCAGTGGCAAGTTTATACAGGAACTTTGCAATCATGCTAGCAACATCCGCCAGATGTTTGGCTTGCTCAGATACCGTATCATAACATTGAGTCTTGTTCATGCCTGCAGGACAGTTGGACTTTATAGCTGAAGCCAGGTCCAGTCTACTGTTGTAAAACCTATAGGAAGAAGCACGATAGTTCTGTCACGGTTACATAATTATGAAATATATTGATGTAGTTCTTCCTAAGTACTTGCTATCAAACCCTCGTTACAGTGTGACTGTCACATACAAGAGTTTGTACATTATCTATAGGTAATAATATGAACTACGGCATTGCCTAATGTCACATACAAGAGTTTGTACATTATCAATAGGTAATAATATGAACTATGGCATTGCCTAATGTCACATACAAGAGTTTGTACATTATCTATAGGTAATAATATGAACTATGGCATTGCCTAATGTCACATACAAGAGTTTGTACATTATCTATAGGTAATAATATGAACTACAGCATTGCCTTAAAGGGGAATCGATCAAAATCAGATCGTTTAAGCATAATACACTCCAAGTGTGTATCATCACGTAGGGAACCAATGTTGGACACACACCGACCCCAAGTCGTGTCGCCCATATGGGAAACAACTTGTTTCATCTAGTATTCTCCTTGAGGTCTAGTAAACATCTAATGTAAACATAGTAAACATTTAATGTAAACATAGTAAACATCTAATGTAAACATAGTAAACATTTAATGTAAACATAGTAAACATTTAATGTACATAGTAAACATTTAGTGTAAACATAGTAAACATTTAGTGTAAACATAGTAACATTTAGTGTAAACATAGTAAACATTTAATGTAAACATAGTAAACATTTAATGTAAACATAGTAAACATTTAGTGTAAACATAGTAACATTTAGTGTAAACATAGTAAACATTTAATGTAAACATAGTAAACATTTAATGTAAACATAGTAAACATTTAATGTAAACATAGTAAACATCTAATGTAAACATTTAATGTAAACATAGTAAACATTTAGTGTAAACATTTAGTGTAAACATAGTAAACATTTAGTGTAAACATTTAGTGTAAACATAGTAAACATTTAGTGTAAACATTTAGTGTAAACATAGTAAACATTTAGTGTAAACATAGTAAACATTTAGTGTAAACATTTAATGTAAACATAGTAAACATTTAGTGTAAACATTTAATGTAAACATAGTAAACATCTAATGTAAACATAGTAAACATTTAATGTAAACATAGTAACATTTAGTGTAAACATAGTAAACATTTAATGCAAACATAGTAAACATTTAATGTAAAATTTCCCACTTGATTGGAAGGAAAAGTCGAAAATTGATTTTTATCATTTTGGATCAAGAAACTCCATACCAAGATTTATCTGAAGATAATTTATTTAAATTACAATGATTACGAAACAAGCTTTAACAATTTATACAAATAGTCAATCACTTGGCATGGATGAAAGCGTATATATGGTAATTTATGTGGGAGGAGAAAACACACCCTGTCCAATTTGGCGACCACCATACCATCTGACAAACTTCCAGATCAGAGGATCAAACCCATGTTGTATTGGTGAGAAGTGAGCGAGCAAATAACTGCGCTAATCTAGATTCACCCAAGTACTTTCAAAGGTTGAAGCAAATTATGGCAGGATATGCTAATATCTCACGTAGAACGTGCTACATGTGAGCTACAACCTCGCATCACATTTATCACTAATATCTCACATAGAACGTGCTGCATGTGAGCTACAACCTCGCCTAGCATCACATTTATCACTAATATCTCACATAGAACGTGCTGCATGTGAGCTACAACCTCGCTTAGCATCACATTTATCACTAATATCTCACGTAGAACGTGCTGCATGTGAGCTACAACCTAGCCTAGCATCACATTTATCACTAATATCTCACGTAGAACGTGCTGCATGTGAGCTACAACCTAGCCTAGCATCACATTTATCACTAATATCTCACGTAGAACGTGCTGCATGTGAGCTACAACCTAGCCTAGCATCACATTTATCACTAATATCTCACGTAGAACGTGCTGCATGTGAGCTACAACCTAGCCTAGCATCACATTTATCACTAATATCTCACGTAGAACGTGCTGCATGTGAGCTACAACCTAGCCTAGCATCACATTTATCACTAATATCTCACGTAGAACGTGCTGCATGTGAGCTACAACCTAGCCTAGCATCACATTTATCACTAATATCTCACGTAGAACGTGCTGCATGTGAGCTACAACCTAGCCTAGCATCACATTTATCACTAATATCTCACGTAGAACGTGCTGCATGTGAGCTACAACCTAGCCTAGCATCACATTTATCACTAATATCTCACGTAGAACGTGCTGCATGTGAGCTACAACCTAGCCTAGCATCACATTTATCACTAATATCTCACGTAGAACGTGCTGCATGTGAGCTACAACCTAGCCTAGCATCACATTTATCACTAATATCTCACGTAGAACGTGCTGCATGTGAGCTACAACCTCGCCTAGCATCACATTTATCACTAATATCTCACGTAGAACATGCTGCATGTGAGCTACAACCTCGCCTAGCATCACATTTATCACTAATATCTCACGTAGAACATGCTGCATGTGAGCTACAACCTAGCCTAGCATCACATTTATCACTAATATCTCACGTAGAACGTGCTGTATGTGAGCTACAACCTCGCCTAGCATCACATTTATCACTAATATCTCACGTAGAACGTGCTGCATGTGAGCTACAACCTAGCCTAGCATCACATTTATCACTAATATCTCACGTAGAACGTGCTGTACGTGAGCTACAACCTAGCCTAGCATCACATTTATCACATACACATATTTACTTGTTCGTATACTCCTTTTTATGATCTGTAATAACCAAGGCAGGTAATGCTTGTTTCCTCAAAAATGATTGGACACTGGCTGGAGGCAAGGGCAGCGATTGGTTAACTTCATCAATCAATGAGAGACCAATTTCCATCAGACTGGCTACCATTTTGTCCACCTGAACAGAAACAATGATAAATCAATACAAAATCGTAACTTTCAGTAATATGTTACAAACATGAAATATATTTTTGCTAGATTGTGAAACAAGTTCATTCAACATAGATTAATCACTCTCAGGGTCTCTTACCTGCCTAAGGACACCATAACTGTGGTTGAGGGACTCAAACTGACAACCCTTCGAGGTGAATACCATATCCCTTACACCATAGAGACTAACATTTAACCTAGAACAAAAGGGCCAAGAACAGTCTGTAATACACACCTGAGTAAATCAATTCACGTCTGAACCTGGCAGAAAATTTCAAACATCATTTACATAAGAATATTATTAAATATTTTCCAAAAAGTCTATGTATTATTGGAAACAATTTCAACATTGAAATCAATGCGCAAAACTTTAAACCCAGAACAAAAGGGCCAAGAACAGTCTGTAATACTCACGTGAGTAAATCAATTCACGTCTGAACCTGGCAGAAAATTTCAAACATCATTTAGACATAGAGGATCTTGCATGAGTGGCTTTCCATATTGAATTTATTAAACTCCCACGCCATAGTTTATGTGATAAAAGAATATCTTAAAATATTTTCCTAAAAGTCTATGTATTTTACGAAGCTTCAAAATCAAAATGTAGGTCAAAATATCATGGCCAAGGTCATCTAAAATAATTATTGTAATTTATTTTCAAACTGTACATATGGTACACATTTCGTGAATGTAGCTTCAAAAACAAGAACATTAGGTCAACAGGTCGTTAAAATCAAGCTTAAAATAAAAACTGAACATGTGGTCCACATGACTGCAGCTTAATGACTAGTGGTCCACATGACTGCAGCTTAAGGACTAGTGGTCCACATGACTGCAGATTAAGGACTAGTGGTCCACATGACTGCAGATTAAGGACTAGTGGTCCACATGACTGCAGCGTAAGGACTAGTGGTCCACATGACTGCAGATTAAGGACTAGTGGTCCACATGACTGCAGCGTAAGGACTAGTGGTCCACATGACTGCAGCTTAAGGACTAGTGGTCCACATGACTGCAGCTTAAGGACTAGTGGTCCACATGACTGCAGCTTAATGACTAGTGGTCCACATGACTACAGCTTAAGGACTAGTTGTCCACATGACTGCAGCTTAATGACTAGTGGTCCACATGACTGCAGCTTAATGACTAGTGGTCCACATGACTGCAGCTTAAGGACTAGTGGTCCACATGACTGCAGCTTAAGGACTAGTGGTCCACATGACTGCAGCTTAATGACTAGTGGTCCACATGACTGCAGCTTACTGACTAGTGGTCCACATGACTGCAGCTTAATGACTAGTGGTCCACATGACTACAGCTTAAGGACTAGTGGTCCACATGACTGCAGCTTAATGACTAGTGGTCCACATGACTACAGCTTAAGGACTAGTGGTCCACATGACTGCAGCTTAATGACTAGTGGTCCACATGACTACAGCTTAAGGACTAGTGGTCCACATGACTGCAGCTTAATGACTAGTGGTCCACATGACTACAGCTTAAGGACTAGTGGTCCACATGACTGCAGCTTAAGGACTAGTGGTCCACATGACTGCAGCTTAATGACTAGTGGTCCACATGACTGCAGCTTAATGACTAGTGGTCCACATGACTACAGCTTAAGGACTAGTGGTCCACATGACTAGAGCTTAATGACTAGACAGCTTCTTCTCTTTCCTTCATGGCACTGGATTCCATCAGTGAATTCTCCACAATACATTATACCAGTATACAGTGAATTCTCCACAATACATTATACCAGTATGCAGTGAATTCTCCACAATACATTATACCAGTATACAGTGAATTCTCCACAATACATTATACCAGTATACAGTGAAATCTCCACAATACATTATACCAGTATACAGTGAATTCTCC
Source organism: Archivesica marissinica (assembly GCA_014843695.1). NCBI lineage: Eukaryota > Metazoa > Mollusca > Bivalvia > Venerida > Vesicomyidae > Archivesica > Archivesica marissinica. The sequence continues at coordinate 95,263,169 of CM026386.1, forward strand.
ACAATACATTATACCAGTATACAGTGTATTCTCCACAATACATTATACCAGTATACAGTGAATTCTCCACAATACATTATACCAGTATGCAGTGTATTCTTCACAATACGTTATACCAGTATGCAGTGTATTCTTCACAATACATTATACCAGTATACAGTGTATTCTTCACAATACGTTATACCAGTATGCAGTGAATTCTCCACAATACATTATACCAGTATACAGTGAATTCTCCAAAATACATTATACCAGTATACAGTGAAATCTCCACAATACATTATACCAGTATGCAGTGAATTCTCCACAATACATTATACCAGTATGCAGTGAATTCTCCACAATACATTATACCAGTAAACAGTGAAATCTCCACAATACATTATACCAGTATGCAGTGTATTCTTCACAATACATTATACCAGTATGCAGTGTATTCTTCACAATACATTATACCAGTATGCAGTGAATTCTCCACAATACATTATACCAGTATACAGTGAATTCTCCACAATACATTATACCAGTAAACAGTGAATTCTCCACAATACATTATACCAGTATGCAGTGAATTCTCCACAATACATTATACCAGTAAACAGTGAAATCTCCACAATACATTATACCAGTATGTAGTGAATTCTCCACAATACATTATACCAGTATACAGTGAATTCTCCACAATACATTATACCAGTATACAGTGAATTCTCCAACAATACATTATACCAGTAACTGTAACCTACCTCCGGCTGGCTAGCTCGACTGACAGGGTCTGTGTGGATCCAAACTTTTCCTTCATCTCTATATGCAAGTTGGTTAACCTCGACAAAGTGAGATATATGATTCAGATTTATCTGAAAACAAATGATTTCAGTATATTTCAATATATTTTTGAAAACCAATCATTTAATAAGTGTATGTTAATGTATGCATCATTGTGCATTAGAAGCATCTACAATGTAACACATTTCATGTGAACCACGAAACCATGAATCACGGAAACGATGAACCCACAAAATGATGAACCACAGAAACCATGGACCACAGAAACCATGAACCACAGAATCCATGAACCACATAAACCATGAATCCATGAATCACAGAAATGATGAACCCACCAAACCATGGAACCACAGAAACCATGAACCACGGAAACCATGAACCACAGAAACCATGAACCACGGAAACCATGAACCATTGGTAAACATAAGGTTATTCGCTTCCTGATACTCACATTATGTAGGTGTGTGTCGCCCATGGCCAATGGGAAATTATACCATCCGTCCTGAACCTATATAGTCAAACCTTCCTGATACTCACCTTATGTAGGTGTGTGTTGCCCATGGCCAATGGGAAATTGTTGTTTTCCATGTCATATACCATCCGTCCGGAACCTATATAGTCAAACGCTTCCTGCAACATGCATATTCATTACAGTTACTGAAGATGGAATACATTTATTATTATACAAATTTATTTTAGCTCGATTGCGAAACAAGTTCTAATAACTTATATTAATCAATCTCGAGATCTCATTGCTGATGGAATCCAGCACCACGAGGGAGAGGCAACGTGGAAATTAAATGCCTTGCCTAAGGGCACAATCGTAACGGCTCCAGCGGAGCTCGAACTCCGGACCTTCGCACCTGAAGTGAATGCGCATCGCATCCACTGCGATATCACGACTTCCACAATAATGGAATAATACATTTGTGACATGAATTGCATCAGAAGCATATACTCACAGATATTTAGGAATAAGACATAACTTGACGGACATTTCTGTAGGAATTCATCGCCGAGTGAGAGAGAAGAATAAATGTGGATCTACAGGCAATAGCTAAGGACAAGCGAGGTTCTGGAGACTGCTGTATTACTCTATAGAGGCTTCACTACAGGTGGATCTACATGCAATAGCTAAGGACAAGCGAGGTTATGGAGAGTGATGTATTACTCTATAGGGGCTTCACTACAGGTGGATCTATAGGCAATAGCTAAGGACAAGCGAGGTTCTGGAGAGTGCTGTATTACTCTATAGGGGCTTCATTACAGGTGGATCTACAGGCAATAGCTAAGGACAAGCGAGGTTCTGGAGAGTGCTGTATTACTCTATAGGGGCTTCACCACAGGTGGATCTACAGGCAATAGCTAAGGATAAGCGAGGTTCTGGAGAGTGCTGTATTACTCTATAGGGGCTTCACTACAGGTGGATCTACAGGCAATAGCTAAGGACAAGCGAGGTTCTGGAGAGTGCTGTATTACTCTATAGGGGCTTCACTACAGGTGGATCTACAGGCAATAGCTAAGGACAAGCGAGGTTCTGGAGAGTGCTGTATTACTCTATAGGGGCTTCACTACAGGTGGATCTACAGGCAATAGCTAAGGACAAGCGAGGTTCTGGAGAGTGCTGTATTACTCTATAGGGGCTTCACTACAGGTGGATCTACAGGCAATAGCTAAGGACAAGCGAGGTTCTGGAGAGTGCTGTATTACTCTATAGGGGCTTCACTACAGGTGGATCTACAGGCAATAGCTAAGGACAAGCGAGGTTCTGGAGAGTGCTGTATTACTCTATAGGGGCTTCACTACAGGTGGATCTACAGGCAATAGCTAAGGACAAGCGAGGTTCTGGAGAGTGCTGTATTACTCTATAGGGGCTTCACTACAGGTGGATCTACAGGCAATAGCTAAGGACAAGCGAGGTTCTGGAGAGTGCTGTATTACTCTATAGGGGCTTCACTACAGGTGGATCTACAGGCAATAGCTAAGGACAAGCGAGGTTCTGGAGAGTGCTGTATTACTCTATAGGGGCTTCACTACAGGTGGATCTACAGGCAATAGCTAAGGACAAGAGAGGTTCTGGAGAGTGCTGTATTACTCTATAGGGGCTTCACTACAGGTGGATCTACATGCAATAGCTAAGAACAAGCGAGGTTCTGGAGAGTGCTGTATTACTCTATAGGGGCTTCATTACAGGTGGATCTACATGCAATAGCTAGAGAATGTAAATGAGGCTTAATGTGACGTTCCACAAGCATAGATATTATCTACTTATCCGACACTGAGAATGTAAATGAGCCTTAATGTAACACTCCACAAGCATAGATATTATCAACTTATCCGACACTGAGAAGGTAAATGAGCCTTAATGTAACGTTCCACAAGCATAGATATTATCAACTTATCCGACACTGAGAATGTAAATGAGGCTTAATATAATGTACCCGTGCAACACCCCATACATGTGCAACCCCTGTACACATGTAACACCCTGTACACATGTAACACCCTGTACACATGTAACACCCTGTACACATGTAACACCCTGTACACATGTAACACCATGTACACATGTAACACCCCATACATATGCAACCCCTGTACACATGTAACACACTGTACACATGTAACACACTGTACACATGTAACACACTGTACACATGTAACACACTGTACACATGTAACACACTGTACACATGTAACACCCCGTATACATGTAACACCCCGTACACATGTAACACCCCGTACACATGTAACACCCCGTACACATGTAACACCCTGTACACATGTAACACCCTGTACACATGTAACACCCTGTACACATGTAACACCATGTACACATGAAACACCCTGTACACATGAAACACCCTGTACACATGTAACACCCCATACACATGTAACACCCCGTACACATGTAACACCCCGTACACATGTAACACCCCGTACACATGAAACACCCGTACACATGTAACACCCCGTACACATGTAACACCCCGTACACATGTAACACCCGTACACATGTAACACCCCGAACACATGTAACACACTGTACACATGTAACACCCTGTACACATGTAACACCCTGTACACATGTAACACCCCGTACACATGTAACACCCCGTACACATGTAACACCCCGTACACATGTAACACCCCGTACACATGTAACACCCCGTACACATGAAACACCCCGTACACATGTAACACCCCGTACACATGTAACACCCTGTACACATGTAACACCCGTACACATGTAACACCCCGAACACATGTAACACACTGTACACATGTAACACCCTGTACACATGTAACACCCTGTACACATGTAACACCCCGTACACATGTAACACCCCGTACACATGTAACACCCCGTACACATGTAACACCCCGTACACATGTAACACCCCGTACACATGTAACACCCCGTACACATGTAACACCCCGTACACATGTAACACCCCGTACACATGTAACACCCCGTACACATGTAACACCCTGTACACATGTAACACCCTGTACACATGTAACACCCCGTACATGTACAACACCCTGTACACATGTAACACCCCGTACACATGTAACACCCCGTACACATGTAACACCCTGTACACATGTAACACCCTGTACACATGTAACACCCCGTACACATGTAACACCCTGTACACATGTAACACCCTGTACATGTGTAACACCCTGTACACATGTAACACCCTGTACACATGTAACACCCTGTACACGTGTAACACCCTGTACACATGTAACACCCTGTACACATGTAACACCCTGTACACATGTAACACCCCATACACGTGCAACACCCCGTACACATGTAACACCCTGTACACGTGTAACACCCTGTACACATGTAACACCCCATACACGTGCAACACCCTGTACACATGTAACACCCTGTACACGTGTAACACCCTGTACACATGTAACACCCTGTACACATGTAACACCCTGTACACATGTAACACCCCATACACGTGTAACACCCCGTACACATGTAACACCCTGTACACATGTAACACCCTGTACACATGTAACACCCCGTACACATGTAACACCCTGTACACATGTAACACCCTGTACACGTGTAACACCCTGTACACATGTAACACCCTGTACATGTACAACCCCTGTACACATGTAACACCCCGTACATGTAACACCCTGTACACATGTAACACCCGTACACATGTAACACCCTGTACACATGTACACCCTGTACACATGTAACACCCTGTACACGTGTAACACCCTGTACACATGTAACACCCTGTACACATGTAACACCCTGTACACATGTAACACCCCATACACGTGCAACACCCCGTACACATGTAACACCCTGTACACGTGTAACACCCTGTACACATGTAACACCCCATACACGTGCAACACCCTGTACACATGTAACACCCTGTACACGTGTAACACCCTGTACACATGTAACACCCTGTACACATGTAACACCCTGTACACATGTAACACCCCATACACGTGCAACACCCCGTACACATGTAACACCCTGTACACGTGTAACACCCTGTACACATGTAACACCCCATACACGTGCAACACCCTGTACACATGTAACACCCTGTACACGTGTAACACCCTGTACACATGTAACACCCTGTACACATGTAACACCCTGTACACATGTAACACCCCATACACGTGCAACACCCCGTACACATGTAACACCCTGTACACGTGTAACACCCTGTACACATGTAACACCCCATACACGTGCAACACCCTGTACACATGTAACACCCTGTACACGTGTAACACCCTGTACACATGTAACACCCTGTACACATGTAACACCCCATACACATGAAACACCCTGTACACATGAAACACCCTGTACACATGTAACACCCTGTACACATGAAAGACGTCTTACCCCATGAAAGAATGTGAACATGATGTCCTTGGAGACGCTCGAGTTTTGTATGTTGGCCTTCACCTTGCCAATGGCTTCAGCTATCGCTAGCAGTGCCACGATGCCAGACACATGGTTATCTGCACTTGGATAGTGATCTTCAAACATGGAAAACGAATCCATCTGAAATAATATCGGATTTGTATCAGTTACCGGTCCATTATTGTTCAGCGGTCCATTGTATCAGTTACCATGGTCCATTATTGTTCAGTGGTCCATTATTGTTCAGTGGTCCATTATTGTTCAGCGGTCCATTATTGTTCAGCGGTCCATTATTGTTCAGCGGTCCATTATTGTTCAGTGGTCCATTGTATCAGTTACCGGTCCATTATTGTTCAGTGGTCCATTATTGTTCAGCGGTCCATTATTGTTCAGCGGTCCATTATTGTTCAGTGGTCTATTGTATCAGTTACCGGTCCATTATTGTTCAGTGGTCCATTGTATCAGTTACCGGTCCATTATTTTTCAGTGGTCCATTATTGTTCAGTGGTCTATTGTATCAGTTACCGATCCATTATTGTTCAGTGGTCTATTGTATCAGTTACCGGTCCATTATTGTTCAGTGGTCCATTATTGTTCAGTGGTCTATTGTATCAGTTACCGGCCCATTATTGTTCAGTGGTCCATTATTGTTCAGTGGTCTATTGTATCAGTTATCGGTCCATTATTGTTCAGTGGTCTATTGTATCAGTTATCGGTCCATTATTGTTCAGTGGTCTATTGTATCAGTTACCGATCCATTATTGTTCAGTAGTCTATTGTATCAGTTACCGGTCCATTATTGTTCAGTGGTCCATTATTGTTCAGTGGTCTATTGTATCAGTTACCGATCCATTATTGTTCAGTGGTCCATTATTGTTCAGTGGTCTATTGTATCAGTTACCGGTCCATTATTGTTCAGTGGTCCATTATTGTTCAGTGGTCTATTGTATCAGTTACCGATCCATTATTGTTCAGTGGTCTATTGTATCAGTTACCGGTCCATTATTGTTCAGCGGTCCATTGTATCAGTTACCGGTCCATTGTTGTTCAGCGGTCCATTATTGTTCAGCAGTCCATTATTGTTCAGTGGTCTATTGTATCAGTTATCGGTCCATTATTGTTCAGCGGTCCATTGTATCAGTTACCATGGTCCATTATTGTTCAGCGGTCCATTATTGTTCAGCGGTACATTATTGTTCAGTGGTCCATTATTGTTCAGCGGTCCATTATTGTTCAGCAGTACATTATTGTTCAGCGTATATAAGAATAATAAGGTAAGGGGGCATAACTTTGAAGATATTGACACAAAATTAATACAAAGTATTTTGAATATAAACACCTGAAACATTGTCATTACTGGTATATTTCTGTTAAACTTGAGCTTGTATATGTATGGTTAATCAGTGAAGTTCTAGATCAATGGAATATCTTAAATGTATGGATAATCAGTGAAGTTCTAGATCAATGGAATATCTTAAATGTATGGTTAATCAGTGAAGTTCTAGATCAATGGAATATCTTAAATGTATGGTTAATCAGTGAAGTTCTAGATCAATGGAATATCTTAAATGTATGGTTAATCAGTGAAGTTCTAGATCAATGGAATATCTTAAATGTATGGTTAATCAGTGAAGTTCTAGATCAATGGAATATCTTAAATGTATGGTTAATCAGTGAAGTTCTAGATCAATGGAATATCTTAAATGTATGGTTAATCAGTGAAGTTCTAGATCAATAAAGTTTAAACTTTATTTATTTTATAATGATTGCGAAGCAAGTTTTAACAACTTATATTAATCACTCTCGTTGGCGCGGATGGAAGCGTAAATGTGGTCATTCGTGTGGGAGGAAACCGGAGTACCCGGAGAAAACGCACCTGTCCGATCTGGCGACCACTGTACCATCTCACATACTTCCTGGTCCAAGGAGCAAACCTGAGTTGCATTGGTGAGCGGGCTAACTACTGTGTTAATCAATAGAATAGAAGGGCTGGCAGGTATGTGTATATGATATTGGGAGGGTTGGCAGGTATGTGTTACTGGGAGGGTTGACAGGTATGTGTATATGGTACTGGGAGGGTTGACAGGTATGTGTATATGGTATTGGGAGGGTTGACAGGTATGTGTATGTGTTACTGGGAGGGTTGACAGGTATGTGTATGTGTTATTGGGAGGGTTGACAGGTATGTGTTACTGGGAGGGTTGACAGGTATGTGTTACTGGGAGGGTTGACAGGTATGTGTTACTGGGAGGGTTGACAGGTATGTGTTACTGGGAGGGTTGACAGGTATGTGTTACTGGGAGGGTTGACAGGTATGTGTATGTGTTACTGGGAGGGTTGACAGGTATGTGTATGTGTTACTGGGAGGGTTGACAGGTATGTGTATATGGTACTGGGAGGGTTGACAGGTATGTGTATATGGTATTGGGAGGGTTGACAGGTATGTGTATATGGTACTGGGAGGGTTGACAGGTATGTGTATGTGTTACTGGGAGGGTGACAGGTATGTGTATGTGTTACTGGGAGGGTTGACAGGTATGTGTTACTGGGAGGGTTGACAGGTATGTGTATATGGTACTGGGAGGGTTGACAGGTATGTGTATATGGTACTGGGAGGGTTGACAGGTATGTGTATGTGTTACTGGGAGGGTTGACAGGTATGTGTTACTGGGAGGGTTGACAGGTATGTGTTACTGGGAGGGTTGACAGGTATGTGTTACTGGGAGGGTTGACAGGTATGTGTTACTGGGAGGGTTGACAGGTATGTGTTACTGGGAGGGTTGACAGGTATGTGTTACTGGGAGGGTTGACAGGTATGTGTTACTGGGAGGGTTGACAGGTATGTGTTACTGGGAGGGTTGACAGGTATGTGTATGTGTTACTGGGAGGGTTGACAGGTATGTGTTACTGGGAGGGTTGACAGGTATGTGTTACTGGGAGGGTTGACAGGTATGTGTTACTGGGAGGGTTGACAGGTATGTGTTACTGGGAGGGTTGACAGGTATGTGTATGTGTTACTGGGAGGGTTGACAGGTATGTGTATATGGTACTGGGAGGGTTGACAGGTATGTGTATGTGTTACTGGGAGGGTTGACAGGTATGTGTATATGGTACTGGGAGGGTTGACAGGTATGTGTATATGGTATTGGGAGGGTTGACAGGTATGTGTATGTGTTACTGGGAGGGTTGACAGGTATGTGTATATGGTATTGGGAGGGTTGACAGGTATGTGTATATGGTATTGGGAGGGTTGACAGGTATGTGTATATGGTATTGGGAGGGTTGACAGGTATGTGTATATGGTATTGGGAGGGTTGACAGGTATGTGTATATGGTATTGGGAGGGTTGACAGGTATGTGTATGTGTTACTGGGAGGGTTGACAGGTATGTGTTACTGGGAGGGTTGACAGGTATGTGTTACTGGGAGGGTTGACAGGTATGTGTATGTGTTACTGGGAGGGTTGACAGGTATGTGTTACTGGGAGGGTTGACAGGTATGTGTATGTGTTACTGGGAGGGTTGACAGGTATGTGTTACTGGGAGGGTTGACAGGTATGTGTTACTGGGAGGGTTGACAGGTATGTGTTACTGGGAGGGTATGTGGTATTGGTTATGTCGAGGTGTTGCTATGTAGGAATGGCTTACCCTAGCTGCAACAACAATAACAGATTTATTTTCCCGTCTCCCTTGGTTACTGATGGTTTTCACAGTAGCAAACACGTTTTGATCTCCCATTGGATCGCAGTATCTGTCTGGGTTGAGGTTCATCTGATGTCGTGTTCTACGTATGCACGTCTCCGAGTCCTTAGCACCGTCCATGCGATCTTTCAACTGGACAGCACACAGTGGATAATCTCTCAGAGTGCCTTTGGGCCCCGGTTCGTTGAATTTCTTGTAGCACTGAAATATTGTAACCTTATTGCAACACAGAAATATTGTACATTTCTTGTAACACGGAAAAATTGTACATTTCTTGCAACACGGAAATATTGTACATTTCTTGAAACATGGAAATATTGTACATTTCTTGAAACATGGAAATATTGTACATTTCTTGTAACACGGAAATATTGTACATTTCTTGCAACATGGAAATATTGTACATTTCTTGTAACATGGAAATATTGTACATTTCTTGCAACATGGAAATATTGCATTGCAATACGGAACTATTGTAAATTTCTTGTGGTACAGAAATGTTGAATCAATGAAATACTGCAGGGGTCTCTACTGTAGAGGAGGTTATTTATATATTTATATAATCTTGCAGTTATAATATTGAATTTAAAATTCACAACTGATTAGAATTTATTATTATTTCATAAATCATGACTTAAAGCCAGTGGCAAGTTACATACGTACCCTGTTTGTTACATACATACCCTGTTTGTTACATACCGGTACCTACCCTGTTTGTTACATACCTACCCTGTTTGTTACATACTGGTACCTACCCTGTTTGTTACATACCTACCCTGTTTGTTACATACCGGTACCTACCCTGTATGTTACATATGTACCCTGTTTGTTACATACGTACCCTGTTTGTTACATACCGGTACCTACCCTGTTTGTTACATACGTACCCTGTTTGTTACATACCGGTACCTACCCTGTTTGATACATACTGTTACCTATCATGCTTGTTACATACCGGTACATACCCTGTTTGTTACATACCTACCCTGTTTGTTACATACCGGTACCTACCCTGTTTGTTACATACCAGTACCTACCCTGTTTGCTACATACCAGTATCTACCCTGTTTGTTACATACCTACCCTGTTTGTTACATACTGGTACCTACCCTGTTTGTTACATACCTACCCTGTTTGTTACATACTGGTACATACCCTGTTTGTTACATACTGGTACCTACCCTGTTTGTTACATACTGGTACCTACCCTGTTTGTTACATACCAGTACCTACCCTGTTTGTTACATACCAGTACCTACCCTGTTTGCTACATACCAGTGTCTACCCTGTTTGTTACATACCTACCCTGTTTGTTACATACTGGTACCTACCCTGTTTGCTACATACTGGTACCTTCCCTGTTTGTTACATACCGGTACCTACCCTGTTTGTTACATACCAGTACCAACCCTGTTTGTCACATACCTACCCTGTTTGTTACATACTGGTACCTACCCTGTTTGTTACATACTGGTACCTACCCTGTTCATTACATACTGGTACCTACCGTGTTTGTTACATACCTACCCTTTTGGTTACATACTGGTACCTACCCTGTTCGTTACATACTGGTACCTATCCTGTTTGCTACATACCTACCCTGTTTGTTACATACCTACCCTGTTTGTTACATAGCTACCCTGTTTGTTATATACCTACCCTGTTTGTTACATAGCAACCCTGTTTGTTACATACCTACCCTGTTTGTTACATACCTACCCTGTTTGTTACATACCTACCCTGTTTGTTACATACTGGTACCTACCCTGTTCATTACATACTGGTACCTACCGTGTTTGTTACATACCTACCCTTTTTGTTACATACTGGTACCTACCCTGTTCGTTACATACTGGTACCTATCCTGTTTGTTACATACCTACCCTGTTTGTTACATACCTACCCTGTTTGTTACATAGCTACCCTGTTTGTTACATACTGGTACCTACCCTGTTTGCTACATACTGGTACCTTCCCTGTTTGTTACATACCGGTACCTACCCTGTTTGTTACATACAAGTACCAACCCTGTTTGTCACATACCTACCCTGTTTGTTACATACTGGTACCTACCCTGTTTGTTACATACTGGTACCTACTCTGTTCATTACATACTGGTACCTACCGTGTTTGTTACATACCTACCCTTTTTGTTACATACTGGTACCTACCCTGTTCGTTACATACTGGTACCTATCCTGTTTGTTACATACCTACCCTGTTTGTTACATACCTACCCTGTTTGTTACATAGCTACCCTGTTTGTTACATACCTACCCTGTTTGTTACATAGCAACCCTGTTTGTTACATACCTACCCTGTTTGTTACATATCTACCCTGTTTGTTACATACCTACCCTGTTTGTTACATACCTACCCTGTTTGTTACATACCTACCATGTTTGTTATATACCTAACCTGTTTATTACATACCTACCCTGTTTGTTACATACCTACCCTGTTTGTTACATACCTACCCTGTTTGTTACATACCTACCCTGTTTGATACATACCTACCCTGTTTGCTACATACCTACCCTGTTTGTTCCATACTGGTACGTACCCTGTTTGTTACATACCTACCCTGTTTGTTACATACTGCTACCAACCGTGTTTGTTACATACCTACCCTGTTTGTTACATACAGGTACCTACCCTGTTTGTTACATACTGGTACCTATCCTGTTTGTTACATACCTACCCTGTTTGTTACATACCTACCCTGTTTGTTACATAGCTACCCTGTTTGTTACATAGCAACCCTGTTTGTTACATACCTACCCTGTTTGTTACATACCTACCCTGTTTGTTACATACCTACCCTGTTTGTTCCATACTGGTACCTACCCTGTTTGTTACATACCTACCCTGTTTGTTACATACCTACCCTGTTTGTTACAATGTTTCAGCACTATTTCAGACACACATAGAACCAACGACCTTCCACAAGTCAGATGGAATTTCTTACTTGGAAGGATTTGACAATAGGCCAAAATCTGCCGAGAGTGATGGCTAAATGATGAACAGACAAGGATGTTTACCACTCGACAACTACCCAGATAACGATATAGTGTGTACCTTACTCGACCACTACCCAGATAACGATATAGTGTGTACCTTACTCGACCACTACCCAGATAACGATATAGTGTGTACCTTACTCGACCACTACCCAGATAACGATATAGTGTGTACCTTACTCGACCACTACCCAGATAACGATGTAGTGTGTACCTTACTCGACCACTACCCAGATAACGATATAGTGTGTACCTTACTCGACCACTACCCAGATAACGATGTAGTGTGTACCTTACTCGACCACTACCCAGATAATGATATAGTGTGTACCTTACTCGACCACTACCCAGATAACGATATAGTGTGTACCTTACTCGACCACTACCCAGATAACGATGTAGTGTGTACCTTACTCGACCACTACCCAGATAACGATGTAGTGTGTACCTTACTCGACCACTACCCAGATAACGATGTAGTGTGTACCTTACTCGACCACTACCCAGATAATGATATAGTGTGTACCTTACTCGACCACTACCCAGATAACGATATAGTGTGTACCTTACTCGACCACTACCCAGATAACGATGTAGTGTGTACCTTACTCGACCACTACCCAGATAACGATATAGTGTGTACCTTACTCGACCACTACCCAGATAACGATATAGTGTGTACCTTACTCGACCACTACCCAGATAACGATATAGTGTGTACCTTACTCGACCACTACCCAGATAACGATGTAGTGTGTACCTTACTCGACCACTACCCAGATAATGATATAGTGTGTACCTTACTCGACCACTACCCAGATAACGATATAGTGTGTACCTTACTCGACCACTACCCAGATAACGATATAGTGTGTACCTTACTCGACCACTACCCAGATAACGATATAGTGTGTACCTTACTCGACCACTACCCAGATAACGATGTAGTGTGTACCTTTTCTATTAAGAACTGCACATCTTGTTCGCTGGTGAGGACAAATATTGGTATACTGAGGTCTTGGAACATGAGAGCTTCACCGACAGAGTTCCAGGAAACCTTAGAACACGCTGTGTACTCTGTGTGCTCTTCTTTATCTTGATACAACCCTGAATATATACAACACATGTAGACATGTCCCACATACACCACATGTAGACATGTCCCACATACACCACGTGTAGACATGTCCCACATACAATACATGTAGACATGTCCCACATACACCACATGTAGACATGTCCCACATACAATACATGTAGACATGTCCCACATACAACACATGTAGACATGTCCCACATACACCACATGTAGACATGTCCCACATACAACACATGTAGACATGTCCCACATACACCACACATGTAGACATGTCCCACATACACCACATGTAGACATGTCCCACATACACCACATGTAGACATGTCCCACATACAATACATGTAGACATGTCCCACATACACCACATGTAGACATGTCCCACATACAATACATGTAGACATGTCCCACATACAACACATGTAGACATGTCCCACATACAACACATGTAGACATGTCCCACATACAACACATGTAGACATGTCCCACATACAACACATGTAGACATGTCCCACATACACCACATGTAGACATGTCCCACATACACCACATGTAGACATGTCCCACATACACCACATGTAGACATGTCCCACATACTACACATGTAGACATGTCCCACATACAACACATGTAGACATGTCCCACATACAACACATGTAGACATGTCCCACATACACCACATGCAGACATGTCCCACATACACCACATGTAGACATTTCCCACATACAACACATGTAGACATGTCCCACATACACCACATGTAGACATGTCCCACATACACCACATGTAGACATGTCCCACATACAACACATGTAGACATGTCCCACATACAACACATGTAGACATGTCCCACATACACAACACATGTAGACATGTCCCACATACACCACATGTAGACATGTCCCACATACACCACATGTTCATGTAGACATGTCCCACATACACCACATGTAGACATGTCCCACATACACCACATGTAGACATGTCCCACATACACACCACATGTAGACATGTCCCACATACACACCACATGTAGACATGTCCCACATACTACACCACATGTAGACATGTCCCACATACAATACATGTAGACATGTCCCACATACAATACATGTAGACATGTCCCACATACACCACATGTAGACATGTCCCACATACAACACATGTAGACATGTCCCACATACAACACATGTAGACATGTCCCACATACAACACATGTAGACATGTCCCACATACACCACATGTAGACATGTCCCACATACAACACATGTAGACATGTCCCACATACACCACATGTAGACATGTCCCACATACAACACATGTAGACATGTCCCACATACAACACATGTAGACATGTCCCACATACACCACATGTAGACATGTCCCACATACAACACATGTAGACATGTCCCACATACACCACATGTAGACATGTCCCACATACAATACATGTAGACATGTCCCACATACACCACATGTCCCACATACTACACATGTAGACATGTCCCACATACAACACATGTAGACATGTCCCACATACAACACATGTAGACATTTCCCACATACACCACATGCAGACATGTCCCACATACACCACATGTAGACATTTCCCACATACAACACATGTAGACATGTCCCACATACACCACATGTAGACATGTCCCACATACACCACATGTAGACATGTCCCACATACAACACATGTAGACATGTCCCACATACAACACATGTAGACATGTCCCACATACAACACATGTAGACATGTCCCACATACACAACACATGTAGACATGTCCCACATACACCACATGTAGACATGTCCCACATACACCACATGTAGACATGTCCCACATACAACACATGTAGACATGTCCCACATACACCACATGTAGACATGTCCCACATACACCACACATGTAGACATGTCCCACATACACCACATGTAGACATGTCCCACATACACCACATGTAGACATGTCCCACATACACCACATGTAGACATGTCCCACATACTACACCACATGTAGACATGTCCCACATACACCACATGTAGACATGTCCCACATACAATACATGTAGACATGTCCCACATACAACACATGTAGACATGTCCCACATACACCACATGTAGACATGTCCCACATACAACACATGTAGACATGTCCCACATACAACACATGTAGACATGTCCCACATACAACACATGTAGACATGTCCCACATACACCACATGTAGACATGTCCCACATACAACACATGTAGACATGTCCCACATACACCACATGTAGACATGTCCCACATACAATACATGTAGACATGTCCCACATACAATACATGTAGACATGTCCCACATACACCACATGTAGACATGTCCCACATACACCACATGTAGACATGTCCCACATACAACACATGTAGACATGTCCCACATACACCACATGTAGACATGTCCCACATACAATACATGTAGACATGTCCCACATACACCACATGTAGACATGTCCCACATACAACACATGTAGACATGTCCCACATACACCACATGTAGACATGTCCCACATACAATACATGTAGACATGTCCCACATACAACACATGTAGACATGTCCCACAT
The DNA here is from genome assembly GCA_014843695.1 of Archivesica marissinica. Taxonomy (NCBI): domain Eukaryota; kingdom Metazoa; phylum Mollusca; class Bivalvia; order Venerida; family Vesicomyidae; genus Archivesica; species Archivesica marissinica. Next base: position 95,279,318 of record CM026386.1, read on the forward strand.
ACACCACATGTAGACATGTCCCACATACAACACATGTAGACATGTCCCACATACAATACATGTAGACATGTCCCACATACACCACATGTAGACATGTCCCACATACAATACATGTAGACATGTCCCACATACACCACATGTAGACATGTCCCACATACACCACATGTAGACATGTCCCACATACACCACATGTAGACATGTCCCACATACACCACATGTCCCACATACAACCACATGTAGACATGTCCCACATACACCACATGTAGACATGTCCCACATACACCACATGTAGACATGTCCCACATACAACACATGTAGACATGTCCCACATACAACACATGTAGACATGTCCAACATACAATACATGTAGACATGTCCCACATAGAATGCATTTAGACATGTCCCACATACACCACATGTAGACATGTCCCACATACACCACATGTAGACATGTCCCACATACACCACATGTAGACATGTCCCACATACACCACATGTAGACATGTCCCACATACACCACACATGTAGACATGTCCCACATACACCACATGTAGACATGTCCCACATACACCACATGTAGACATGTCCCACATACACCACATGTAGACATGTCCCACATACACCACATGTAGACATGTCCCACATACAACACATGTAGACATGTCCCACATACAACACATGTAGACATGTCCCACATACAACACATGTAGACATGTCCCACATACACACACATGTAGACATGTCCCACATACACCACATGTAGACATGTCCCACATACAACACATGTAGACATGTCCCACATACACCACATGTAGACATGTCCCACATACACCACATGTAGACATGTCCCACATACAACACATGTAGACATGTCCCACATACACCACATGTAGACATGTCCCACATACACCACATGTAGACATGTCCCACATACTACACCACATGTAGACATGTCCCACATACAACACATGTAGACATGTCCCACATACAATACATGTAGACATGTCCCACATACAATACATGTAGACATGTCCCACATACACCACATGTAGACATGTCCCACATACAACACATGTAGACATGTCCCACATACAACACATGTAGACATGTCCCACATACAACACATGTAGACATGTCCCACATACACCACATGTAGACATGTCCCACATACAACACATGTAGACATGTCCCACATACACCACATGTAGACATGTCCCACATACAATACATGTAGACATGTCCCACATACAATACATGTAGACATGTCCCACATACACCACATGTAGACATGTCCCACATACACCACATGTAGACATGTCCCACATACAACACATGTAGACATGTCCCACATACACCACATGTAGACATGTCCCACATACAATACATGTAGACATGTCCCAAATACACCACATGTAGACATGTCCCACATACAACACATGTAGACATGTCCCACATACACCACATGTAGACATGTCCCACATACAATACATGTAGACATGTCCCACATACAACACATGTAGACATGTCCCACATACACCACATGTAGACATGTCCCACATACAACACATGTAGACATGTCCAACATACAATACATGTAGACATGTCCCACATACACCACATGTAGACATGTCCCACATACAATACATGTAGACATGTCCCACATACACCACATGTCCCACATACACCACCACATGTAGACATGTCCCACATACACCACATGTCCCACATACTATACCACATGTAGACATGTCCCACATACACCACATGTAGACAAGTCCCACATACACCACATGTAGACATGTCCCACATACAACACATGTAGACATGTCCCACATACAACACATGTAGACATGTCCAACATACAATACATGTAGACATGTCCCACATAGAATGCATTTAGACATGTCCCACATACACCACATGTAGACATGTCCCACATACACCACATGTAGACATGTCCCACATACTACACCACATGTAGACATGTCCCACATACTACACCACATGTAGACATGTCCCACATACACCACATGTAGACATGTCCCACATACTACACCACATGTAGACATGTCCCACATACACCACATGTAGACATGCCCCACATACAATACATGTAGACATGTCCCACATACAACACATGTAGACATGTCCCACATACACCACATGTAGACATGTCCCACATACACCACATGTAGACATGTCCCACATACACCACATGTAGACATGTCCCACATACACCACATGTAGACATGTTCCACATACAATACATGTAGACATGTCCCACATACACCACATGTCCCACATACACAACATGTAGACATGTCCCACATACAATACATGTAGACATGTCCCACATACAATACATGTAGACATGTCCCACATACACCACATGTAGACATGTCCCACATACAACACATGTAGACATGTCCCACATACAACACATGTAGACATGTCCCACATACACCACATGTAGACATGTCCCACATACACCACATGTAGACATGTCCCACATACACCACATGTAGACATGTCCCACATACACCACATGTAGACATGTCCCACATACTACACCACATGTAGACATGTCCCACATACACCACATGTAGACATGTCCCACATACAACACATGTAGACATGTCCCACATACAACACATGTAGACATGTCCCACATACAACACATGTAGACATGTCCCACATACAACACATGTAGACATGTCCCACATACACCACATGTACCACATGTAGACATGTCCCACATACAACCATGTAGACATGTCCCACATACAACACATGTAGACATGTCCCACATACAACACATGTAGACATGTCCCACATACACCACATGTAGACATGTCCCACATACAACACATGTAGACATGTCCCACATACACCACATGTAGACATGTCCCACATACAATACATGTAGACATGTCCCACATACACCACATGTAGACATGTCCCACATACACCACATGTAGACATGTCCCACATACAACACATGTAGACATGTCCCACATACACCACATGTAGACATGTCCCACATACAACACATGTAGACATGTCCCACATACACCACATGTAGACATGTCCCACATACACCACATGTAGACATGTCCCACATACAACACATGTAGACATGTCCCACATACACCACATGTAGACATGTCCCACATACACCACATGTAGACATGTCCCACATACAACACATGTAGACATGTCCCACATACAACACATGTAGACATGTCCCACATACAATACATGTAGACATGTCCCACATAAACATTTAGACATGTCCCACATACACCACATGTAGACATGTCCCACATACACCACATGTAGACATGTCCCACATACACCACATGTAGACATGTCCCACATACACACCACATGTAGACATGTCCCACATACACCACATGTAGACATGTCCCACATACTACACCACATGTAGACATGTCCCACATACACCACATGTAGACATGTCCCACATACACCACATGTAGACATGTCCCACATACAACACATGTAGACATGTCCCACATACACCACATGTAGACATGTCCCACATACACCACATGTAGACATGTCCCACATACACCACATGTAGACATGTCCCACATACACCACATGTAGACATGTCCCACATACAATACATGTAGACATGTCCCACATACACCACTGTAACATGTCCCACATACACAACATGTAGACATGTCCCACATACAATACATGTAGACATGTCCCACATACACCACATGTAGACATGTCCCACATACACCACACATGTAGACATGTCCCACATACACCACATGTAGACATGTCCCACATACACACATGTAGACATGTCCCACATACACCACATGTAGACATGTCCCACATACACCACATGTAGACATGTCCCACATACACCACATGTAGACATGTCCCACATACACCACATGTAGACATGTCCCACATACACACATGTAGACATGTCCCACATACACCACATGTAGACATGTCCCACATACACCACATGTAGACATGTCCCACATACACACCACATGTAGACATGTCCCACATACAACACATGTAGACATGTCCCACATACAACACATGTAGACATGTCCCACATACAACACATGTAGACATGTCCCACATACACCACATGTAGACATGTCCCACATACAACACATGTAGACATTTCCCACATACACCACATGTAGACATGTCCCACATACAATACATGTAGACATGTCCCACATACACCACATGTAGACATGTCCCACATACACCACATGTGTGTCCCACATACAACACATGTAGAATTCCCACATACACCACATGTAGACATGTCCCACATACAATACATGTAGACATGTCCCACATACACCACATGTAGACATGTCCCACATACACCACATGTGTGTCCCACATACAACACATGTAGACATGTCCCACATACACCACATGTAGACATGTCCCACATACACCACATGTAGACATGTCCCACATACAACACATGTAGACATGTCCCACATACAACACATGTAGACATGTCCCACATACACCACATGTAGACATGTCCCACATACAACACATGTAGACATGTCC
>CM026386.1:95284907-95310511 GCA_014843695.1 Archivesica marissinica
TACACCACATGTAGACATGTCCCACATACAATACATGTAGACATGTCCCACATACACCACATGTCCCACATACAACACATGTAGACATGTCCCACATACAACACATGTAGACATGTCCCACATACAACACATGTAGACATGTCCCACATACAACACATGTAGACATGTCCCACATACAATACATGTAGACATGTCCCACATACAACACATGTAGACATGTCCCACATACACCACAAACACCCACATACACCACATGTAGACATGCCCCACATACAATACAAACACCCACAACACACACATGTAGACATGTCCCACATACAACACATGTAGACATGTCCCACATACAACACATGTAGACATGTCCCACATACACCACATGTAGACATGTCCCACATACACCACATGTAGACATGTCCCACATACACCACATGTAGACATGTCCCACATACACCACATGTAGACATGTCCCACATACACCACATGTAGACATGTCCCACATACAACACAAACACACATACACCACATGTAGACATGTCCCACATACACCACATGTAGACATGTCCCACATACACACATGTAGACATGTCCCACATACACCACACATGTAGACATGTCCCACATACACCACATGTAGACATGTCCCACATACAACACATGTAGACATGTCCCACATACACCCATGTAGACATGTCCCACATACACCACATGTAGACATGTCCCACATACAAACATGTAGACATGTCCCACATACACCACATGTAGACATGTCCCACATACAACACATGTAGACATGTCCCACATACAACACATGTAGACATGTCCCACATACAACACATGTAGACATGTCCCACATACAACACATGTAGACATGTCCCACATACAACACATGTAGACATGTCCCACATACACCACATGTAGACATGTCCCACATACACCACATGTAGACATGTCCCACATACACCACATGTAGACATGTCCCACATACACCACATGTAGACATGTCCCACATACAATACATGTAGACATGTCCCACATACACCACTTGTATACATGTCCCACATACACCACATGTAGACATGTCCCACATAGAATACATGTAGACATGTCCCACATACACACCACATGTAGACATGTCCCACATACACACCACATGTAGACATGTCCCACATACAATACATGTAGACATGTCCCACATACAACACATGTAGACATGTCCCACATACACCACATGTAGACATGTCCCACATACCACATGTAGACATGTCCCACATACAACACATGTAGACATGTCCCACATACAACACATGTAGACATGTCCCACATACACCACATGTAGACATGTCCCACATACACCACATGTAGACATGTCCCACATACACCACATGTAGACATGTCCCACATACACCACATGTAGACATGTCCCACATACACCACATGTAGACATGTCCCACATACACCACATGTCCCACATACACCACATGTAGACATGTCCCACATACAATACATGTAGACATGTCCCACATACACCACATGTCCCACATACACACATGTAGACATGTCCCACATACAATACATGTAGACATGTCCCACATACACCACTTGTAGACATGTCCCACATACACCACATGTAGACATGTCCCACATACAATACATGTAGACATGTCCCACATACACCACATGTAGACATGTCCCACATACACACATGTAGACATGTCCCACATACACCACATGTAGACATGTCCCACATACACCACATGTAGACATGTCCCACATACAACACATGTAGACATGTCCCACATACACCACATGTAGACATGTCCCACATACACCACATGTAGACATGTCCCACATACAACACATGTAGACATGTCCCACATACACACCACATGTAGACATGTCCCACATACACACCACATGTAGACATGTCCCACATACAACACATGTAGACATGTCCCACATACACCACATGTAGACATGTCCCACATACACACCACATGTAGACATGTCCCACATACAACACATGTAGACATGTCCCACATACACCACATGTAGACATGTCCCACATACACCACATGTAGACATGTCCCACATACTACACCACATGTAGACATGTCCCACATACAACACATGTAGACATGTCCCACATACAACACATGTAGACATGTCCCACATACAACACATGTAGACATGTCCCACATACACACATGTAGACATGTCCCACATACACCACATGTAGACATGTCCCACATACAACACATGTAGACATGTCCCACATACAACACATGTAGACATGTCCCACATACAAACATGTAGACATGTCCCACATACACCACATGTAGACATGTCCCACATACAACACATGTAGACATGTCCCACATACACCACATGTAGACATGTCCCACATACAATACATGTAGACATGTCCCACATACAACACATGTAGACATGTCCCACATACACCACATGTAGACATGTCCCACATACACCACATGTAGACATGTCCCACATACAAACATGTAGACATGTCCCACATACACCACATGTAGACATGTCCCACATACAACACATGTAGACATGTCCCACATACAACACATGTAGACATGTCCCACATACAACACATGTAGACATGTCCCACATACAACACATGTAGACATGTCCCACATACACCACATGTAGACATGTCCCACATACACCACATGTAGACATGTCCCACATACACCACATGTAGACATGTCCCACATACACCACATGTAGACATGTCCCACATACACCACATGTAGACATGTCCCACATACAATACATGTAGACATGTCCCACATACACCACATGTCCCACATACAAACATGTAGACATGTCCCACATACAACACATGTAGACATGTCCCACATACAACACATGTAGACATGTCCCACATACAACACATGTAGACATGTCCCACATACAACACATGTAGACATGTCCCACATACACCACATGTAGACATGTCCCACATACACCACATGTAGACATGTCCCACATACACCACATGTAGACATGTCCCACATACACCACATGTAGACATGTCCCACATACTACACATGTAGACATGTCCCACATACACCACATGTAGACATGCCGCACATACTACACCACATGTAGACATGTCCCACATACAATACATGTAGACATGTCCCACATACACCACATGTAGACATGTCCCACATACACCACATGTAGACATGTCCCACATACACACATGTAGACATGTCCCACATACACACCACATGTAGACATGTCCCACATACACCACATGTAGACATGTCCCACATACTACAACACATGTAGACATGTCCCACATACACCACATGTAGACATGTCCCACATACACCACATGTAGACATGTCCCACATACACCACATGTAGACATGTCCCACATACACCACATGTAGACATGTCCCACATACACCACATGTAGACATGTCCCACATACAATACATGTAGACATGTCCCACATACACCACATGTAGACATGTCCCACATACACCACATGTAGACATGTCCCACATACAATACATGTAGACATGTCCCACATACACACCACATGTAGACATGTCCCACATACACACCACATGTAGACATGTCCCACATACAACACATGTAGACATGTCCCACATACACCACATGTAGACATGTCCCACATACACCACATGTAGACATGTCCCACATACACCACATGTAGACATGTCCCACATACACCACATGTAGACATGTCCCACATACACACCACATGTAGACATGTCCCACATACAACACATGTAGACATGTCCCACATACACCACATGTAGACATGTCCCACATACACCACATGTAGACATGTCCCACATACACCACATGTAACACACATGTAGACATGTCCCACATACACCACATGTAGACATGTCCCACATACAACACATGTAGACATGTCCCACATACACCACATGTAGACATGTCCCACATACACCACATGTAGACATGTCCCACATACACCACATGTAGACATGTCCCACATACAACACATGTAGACATGTCCCACATACAACACATGTAGACATGTCCCACATACTACAACACATGTAGACATGTCCCACATACACCACATGTAGACATGTCCCACATACACCACATGTAGACATGTCCCACATACAACACATGTAGACATGTCCCACATACACCACATGTAGACATGTCCCACATACACACCACATGTAGACATGTCCCACATACAACACATGTAGACATGTCCCACATACACCACATGTAGACATGTCCCACAAACACATGTAGACATGTCCCACATACACCACATGTAGACATGTCCCACATACACCACATGTAGACATGTCCCACATACACCACATGTAGACATGTCCCACATACAACACATGTAGACATGTCCCACATACAACACATGTAGACATGTCCCACATACACCACATGTAGACATGTCCCACATACAACACATGTAGACATGTCCCAAATACACCACATGTAGACATGTCCCACATACAACACATGTAGACATGTCCCACATACAACACATGTAGACATGTCCCACATACAATACATGTAGACATGTCCCACATACAACACATGTAGACATGTCCCACATACACCACATGTAGACATGTCCCACATACAACACATGTAGACATGTCCAACATACAATACATGTAGACATGTCCCACATACACCACATGTAGACATGTCCCACATACAATACATGTAGACATGTCCCACATACACCACATGTCCCACATACACCACCACATGTAGACATGTCCCACATACACCACATGTCCCACATACTATACCACATGTAGACATGTCCCACATACACCACATGTAGACAAGTCCCACATACACCACATGTAGACATGTCCCACATACAACACATGTAGACATGTCCCACATACAACACATGTAGACATGTCCAACATACAATACATGTAGACATGTCCCACATAGAATGCATTTAGACATGTCCCACATACACCACATGTAGACATGTCCCACATACACCACATGTAGACATGTCCCACATACACCACATGTAGACATGTCCCACATACACCACATGTAGACATGTCCCACATACACCACATGTAGACATGTCCCACATACACCACATGTAGACATGTCCCACATACACACCACATGTAGACATGTCCCACATACACCACATGTAGACATGTCCCACATACACCACATGTAGACATGTCCCACATACACCACATGTAGACATGTCCCACATACACCACATGTAGACATGTCCCACATACTACACCACATGTAGACATGTCCCACATACTACACCACATGTAGACATGTCCCACATACAATGCATGTAGACATGTCCCACATACAATACATGTAGACATGTCCCACATACACCACATGTAGACATGTCCCACATACAACACATGTAGACATGTCCCACATACAACACATGTAGACATGTCCAACATACAACACATGTAGACATGTCCCACATACACCACATGTAGACATGTCCCACATACAACACATGTAGACATTTCCCACATACACCACATGTAGACATGTCCCACATACAATACATGTAGACATGTCCCACATACAATACATGTAGACATGTCCCACATACACCACATGTAGACATGTCCCACATACACCACATGTAGACATGTCCCACATACAACACATGTAGACATGTCCCACATACACCACATGTAGACATGTCCCACATACACCACATGTAGACATGTCCCACATACACCACATGTAGACATGTCCCACATACTACACCACATGTAGACATGTCCCACATACACCACATGTAGACATGTCCCACATACAACACATGTAGACATGTCCCACATACAACACATGTAGACATGTCCCACATACACCACATGTAGACATGTCCCACATACAATACATGTAGACATGTCCCAAATACACCACATGTAGACATGTCCCACATACAACACATGTAGACATGTCCCACATACATCACATGTAGACATGTCCCACATACAATACATGTAGACATGTCCCACATACAACACATGTAGACATGTCCCACATACACCACATGTCCCACATACTATACCACATGTAGAAATGTCCCACATACACCACATGTAGACAAGTCCCACATACACCACATGTAGACATGTCCCACATACAACGCATGTAGACATGTCCCACATACAACACATGTAGACATGTCCAACATACAACACATGTAGACATGTCCCACATACACCACATGTAGACATGTCCCACATACAACACATGTAGACATTTCCCACATACACCACATGTAGACATGTCCCACATACAATACATGTAGACATGTCCCACATACAATACATGTAGACATGTCCCACATACACCACATGTAGACATGTCCCAAATACACCACATGTAGACATGTCCCACATACAACACATGTAGACATGTCCCACATACACCACATGTAGACATGTCCCACATACACCACATGTAGACATGTCCCACATACACCACATGTAGACATGTCCCACATACACCACATGTAGACATGTCCCACATACACCACATGTAGACATGTCCCACATACACCACATGTAGACATGTCCCACATACACACACATGTAGACATGTCCCACATACACCACATGTAGACATGTCCCACATACATACATGTAGACATGTCCCAAATACACCACATGTAGACATGTCCCACATACAACACATGTAGACATGTCCCACATACATCACATGTAGACATGTCCCACATACAATACATGTAGACATGTCCCACATACAACACATGTAGACATGTCCCACATACACCACATGTCCCACATACTATACCACATGTAGAAATGTCCCACATACACCACATGTAGACAAGTCCCACATACACCACATGTAGACATGTCCCACATACAACACATGTAGACATGTCCCACATACAACACATGTAGACATGTCCAACATACAATACATGTAGACATGTCCCACATAGAATGCATTTAGACATGTCCCACATACACCACATGTAGACATGTCCCACATACACCACATGTAGACATGTCCCACATACTACACCACATGTAGACATGTCCCACATACAACACATGTAGACATTTCCCACATACACCACATGTAGACATGTCCCACATACAATACATGTAGACATGTCCCACATACAATACATGTAGACATGTCCCACATACAACACATGTAGACATGTCCCACATACACCACATGCAGACATGTCCCACATACACCACATGTAGACATGTCCCACATACACCACATGTAGACATGTCCCACATACAACACCACATGTAGACATGTCCCACATACACCACATGTAGACATGTCCCACATACAACACATGTAGACATGTCCCACATACACCACATGTAGACATGTCCCACATACACCACATGTAGACATGTCCCACATACACCACATGTATACATGTCCCACATACTACACATGTAGACATTTCCCACATACACCACATGTAGACATGTCCCACATACACCACATGTAGACATGTCCCACATACACCACATGTAGACATGTCCCACATACAACACCACATGTAGAATTGTCCCACATACACCACATATAGACATGTCCCACATACAATACATGTAGACATGTCCCACATACACCACTTGTAGACATGTCCCACATACTACAACACATGTAGACATGTCCCACATACAATGTAGACATGTCCCACATACACCACATGTAGACATGTCCCACATACAACACATGTAGACATGTCCCACATACACCACATGTAGACATGTCCCACATACACCACATGTAGACATGTCCCACATACAACACATGTAGACATGTCCCACATACACCACATGTAGACATGTCCCACATACACCCATGTCCCACATACATACATGTAGACATGTCCCACATACACCACATGTACATGTCCCACATACAATACATGTAGACATGTCCCACATACACCACATGTAGACATGTCCCACATACAACACATGTAGACATGTCCCACATACAACACATGTAGACATGTCCCACATACAACACATGTAGACATGTCCCACATACAACACATGTAGACATGTCCCACATACACCACATGTAGACATGTCCCACATACACCACATGTAGACATGTCCCACATACACCACATGTAGACATGTCCCACATACACCACATGTAGACATGTCCCACATACAATACATGTAGACATGTCCCACATACACCACTTGTATACATGTCCCACATACACCACATGTAGACATGTCCCACATAGAATACATGTAGACATGTCCCACATACACCACCACATGTAGACATGTCCCACATACACCACCACATGTAGACATGTCCCACATACTACAACACATGTAGACATGTCCCACATACACCACATGTAGACATGTCCCACATACACCACATGTAGACATGTCCCACATACACCACATGTAGACATGTCCCACATACACCACATGTAGACATGTCCCACATACACCACATGTAGACATGTCCCACATACAACACATGTAGACATGTCCCACATACACCACATGTAGACATGTCCCACATACACCACATGTAGACATGTCCCACATACACCACATGTAGACATGTCCCACATACACCACATGTAGACATGTCCCACATACTACACCACATGTAGACATGTCCCACATACTACACCACATGTAGACATGTCCCACATACAATGCATGTAGACATGTCCCACATACAATACATGTAGACATGTCCCACATACACCACATGTAGACATGTCCCACATACACCACATGTAGACATGTCCCACATACAACACATGTAGACATGCCCACATACACACATGTAGACATGTCCCACATACAACACATGTAGACATTTCCCACATACACCACATGTAGACATGTCCCACATACAATACATGTAGACATGTCCCACATACAATACATGTAGACATGTCCCACATACACCACATGTAGACATGTCCCAAATACACCACATGTAGACATGTCCCACATACAACACATGTAGACATGTCCCACATACACCACATGTAGACATGTCCCACATACAATACATGTAGACATGTCCCAAATACACCACATGTAGACATGTCCCACATACAACACATGTAGACATGTCCCACATACACCACATGTAGACATGTCCCACATACAATACATGTAGACATGTCCCACATACAACACATGTAGACATGTCCCACATACACCACATGTAGACATGTCCCACATACAACACATGTATACATGTCCAACATACAATACATGTAGACATGTCCCACATACACCACATGTAGACATGTCCCACATACAATACATGTAGACATGTCCCACATACACCACATGTAGACATGTCCCACATACACCACCACATGTAGACATGTCCCACATACACCACATGTCCCACATACTATACCACATGTAGACATGTCCCACATACACCACATGTAGACAAGTCCCACATACACCACATGTAGACATGTCCCACATACAACACATGTAGACATGTCCCACATACAACACATGTAGACATGTCCAACATACAATACATGTAGACATGTCCCACATAGAATGCATTTACACATGTCCCACATACACCACATGTAGACATGTCCCACATACACCACATGTAGACATGTCCCACATACACCACATGTAGACATGTCCCACATACACCACATGTAGACATGTCCCACATACTACACCACATGTAGACATGTCCCACATACACCACATGTAGACATGTCCCACATACACCACATGTAGACATGTCCCACATACACCACATGTAGACATGTCCCACATACAACACATGTAGACATGTCCCACATACACCACATGTAGACATGTCCCACATACACACCACATGTAGACATGTCCCACATACAACACATGTAGACATGTCCCACATACACCACATGTAGACATGTCCCACATACACCACATGTAGACATGTCCCACATACACCACATGTAGACATGTCCCACATACAACACATGTAGACATGTCCCACATACACCACATGTAGACATGTCCCACATACACACCACATGTAGACATGTCCCACATACAACACATGTAGACATGTCCCACATACACCACATGTAGACATGTCCCACATACACCACATGTAGACATGTCCCACATACACCACATGTAGACATGTCCCACATACACCACATGTAGACATGTCCCACATACAATACATGTAGACATGTCCCACATACACCACATGTAGACATGTCCCACATACACCACATGTAGACATGTCCCACATACAACACATGTAGACATGTCCCACATACACCACATGTAGACATGTCCCACATACAACACATGTAGACATGTCCCACATACAACACATGTAGACATGTCCCACATACACCACATGTAGACATGTCCCACATACACCACATGTAGACATGTCCCACATACACCACATGTAGACATGTCCCACATACACCACATGTAGACATGTCCCACATACACCACATGTAGACATGTCCCACATACACCACATGTAGACATGTCCCACATACACCACATGTAGACATGTCCCACATACACCACATGTAGACATGTCCCACATACACCACATGTAGACATGTCCCACATACACCACATGTAGACATGTATATCATGATCATTTCTAGGAAATAACTCCAAAAATAACTTTAAAAACTTATATTAATCACACTCGTTGGCACGGATTAAAGCGTATATATTGGGTGATTAATGAGAAGCCATGGTGCTAGAATTGATGCAAGTTTATAAATTGACTTAAATTTGACCAAAACATTGATTTCTGTTCTTCACCCAATAAGGGAAGAGTTTATATTGTGTACTCACCATAAGGTTAGAGTTTATATTGTGTACTCACCATAAGGTTAGTTTATATTGTGTACTCACAATAAGGGAAGAGTTTATATTGTGTACTCACCATAAGGTTAGAGTTTATATTGTGTACTCACCATAAGGGAAGAGTTTATATTGTGTACTCACCATAAGGTTAGAGTTTATATTGTGTACTCACCATAAGGTTAGTTTATATTGTGTACTCACAATAAGGTTAGAGTTTATATTGTGTACTCACCATAAGGGAAGAGTTTATATTGTGTACTCACCATAAGGTTAGAGTTTATATTGTGTACTCACCATAAGGGAAGAGTTTATATTGTGTACTCACAATAAGGTTAGAGTTTATATTGTGTACTCACCATAAGGGAAGAGTTTATATTGTGTACTCACAATAAGGTTAGAGTTTATATTGTGTACTCACAATAAGGGAAGAGTTTATATTGTGTACTCACCATAAGGTTAGAGTTTATATTGTGTACTCACAATAAGGGAAGAGTTTATATTGTGTACTCACCATAAGGGAAGAGTTTATATTGTGTACTCACCATAAGGGAAGAGTTTATATTGTGTACTCACCATAAGGGAAGAGTTTATATTGTGTACTCACCATAAGGTTAGTTTATATTGTGTACTCACCATAAGGGAAGAGTTTATATTGTGTACTCACCATAAGGTTAGAGTTTATATTGTGTACTCACCATATCCCTCGTTTGGACAGGACTTGTCAGGAGAAAATTCCTCCGCTGCTGGGTATTTATCTTCTCTTTCAGGAATCTGGATAACCATGAGGCCATTCACCTTACCAGAGCTTTGAAAACGTCTCACTGTTTCCCTGTAACATGGCAGTGTACAATAATAAAAACATTGACTTCATTCTTGTAACCGGAGATTTGAAAACGTCTCACTGTTTCCCTGTAAAATTGCAGTGTACAATAATAAAATCATTGACTCCATTCTTGTAACAGGAGATTTGAAAACGTCTCACTGTTTCCCTGTAAAATTGCAGTGTACAATAATAAAATCATTGACTCCATTCTTGTAACCGGAGATTTGAAAATGTCTCACTGTTGCCCTGTAACCTTGCAGTGTACAATAATAAAAACATTGACTCCATTCTTGTAACCGGAGATTGGAAAATGTCTCACTGTTGCCCTGTAAAATTGCAGTGTACAATAATAAAAACATTGACTCCATTCTTGTAACAGGAGATTTGAAAACGTCTCACTGTTGCCCTGTAAAATTGCAGTGTACAATAATAAAATCATTGACTCCATTCTTGTAACCGGAGCTTCATGTTTTCAATTAGAATAAGATGTGATATGTAAACTTACATGTTGAAGTCTCGAGCACTGAGTAACACGGCATACGGCTGGTTAGGTCCTACATCTAGCAGCCAATCAATATCTGAGGATGTATTCACGTAATGTACCACGCCAACATTCCCCTTTGGATCAGCTGTAAAGAACACAACAATTGAATTAACTAGTTGAAACATCCTACAGGTGATGCAGCCTCTGTGAAACATCATACAGGTGATGCAGCCTCTGTGAAAAACCATACAGGTAATGCAGCCCCTGTGAAACATCATGCAGGTGATGCAGCCCCTGTGAAACATCATGCAGGTGATGCAGCCTCTGTGAAACATCCTACAGGTGATGCAGCCTCTGTGAAACAGCATACAGGTGATGCAGCCTCTGTGAAACATCATGCACACTCTACATAACTATATGGTACATATATTATCGAAAAAAAGAAAAGGCCAAAAAATATTAATATGATAAAAAATGGGTCCCAACAAAACATTATTCCTTTATACATACTCATCTATAAACCATGCTGGATCATTGGGCACCTGTGTAGGTTAGAGCACCTATGTAGGTTAGAACACCTATGTAGGTTAGAGCACCTATGTAGGTTAGAGCACCTATGTAGGTTAGAGCACCTATGTAGGTTAGAGCACCTATGTAGGTTAGAGCACCTGTGTAGGTTAGAGCACATATGTAGGTTAGAGCACCTGTGTAGGTTAGAGCACCTATGTAGGTTAGAGCACCTATGTAGGTTAGAGCACCTATGTAGGTTATTTAAGTACCTATGTAGGTTCCAGCACCTATGTAGGTTAGAGCACCTATGTATGTTAGAGCACCTATGTAGGTTCCAGCACCTATGTAGATTAGAGCACCTGTGTAGGTTCCAGCACATGTGTAGGTTCCAGCACCTGTGTAGGTTCCAGCACCTGTGTAGGTTCCAGCACATATGTAGGTTAGAGCACCTGTGTACGTTCCAGCACCTATGTAGGTTAGAGCACCTATGTAGGTTAGAGCACCTATGTAGGTTAGAGCACCTATGTAGGTTCCAGCACCTATGTAGGTTAGAGCACCTGTGTATGTTCCAGCACCTATACATGTATGTTAGAGCACCTGTGTAGGTTCCAGCACCTATGTAGGTTAGAGCACCTGTGTACATTCCAGCACCTGTGTAGGTTCCAGCACCTATGTAGGTTCCAGCACCTATGTAGGTTAGAGCACCTGTGTACGTTCCAGCACCTATGTAGGTTAGAGCACCTATGTAGGTTAGAGCACCTATGTAGGTTAGAGCACCTATGTAGGTTCCAGCACCTATGTAGGTTAGAGCACCTGTGTATGTTCCAGCACCTATACATGTATGTTAGAGCACCTGTGTAGGTTCCAGCACCTATGTAGGTTAGAGCACCTGTGTACATTCCAGCACCTGTGTAGGTTCCAGCACCTATGTAGGTTCCAGCACCTATGTAGGTTAGAGCACCTGTGTACGTTCCAGCACCTATGTAGGTTAGAGCACCTATGTAGGTTCCAGCACCTATGTAGGTTAGAGCACCTGTGTAGGTTCCAGCACCTATGTAGGTTAGAGCACCTGTGTAGGTTAGAGCACCTGTGTAGGTTAGAGCACCTGTGTATGTTCGAACACGTATGTAAGTGCATGCACGTATGTAGGTTCGAGCACATATGTATGTAGGTTTGAGCACCTAAGTAACAAAAATCACCCAATTACAAGTTCATATGAAGTTTGGCATAAAATATTTCCAGTTTGTTCGCATGGACACATCCATAGTTCCCAGGTGTGGCACAACACACATCCATAGTTCCCAGGTGTGGCACAACACACATCCATAGTTCCCAGGTGTGGCACAACACACATCCATAGTTCCCAGGTGTTGCACAACACACATCCATAGTTCCCAGGTGTGGCACAACACACATCCATAGTTCCCAGGTGTTGCACAACACACATCCATAGTTCCCAGGTGTGGCACAACACACATCCATAGTTCCCAGGTGTGGCACAACACACATCCATAGTTCCCAGGTGTGGCACAACACACATCCATAGTTCCCAGGTGTGGCACAACACACATCCATAGTTCCCAGGTGTGGCACAACACACATCCATAGTTCCCAGGTGTGGCACAACACACATCCATAGTTCCCAGGTGTGGCACAACACACATCCATAGTTCCCAGGTGTGGCACAACACACATCCATAGTTCCCAGGTGTGGCACAACACACATCCATAGTTCCCAGGTGTGGCACAACACACATCCATAGTTCCCAGGTGTGGCACAACAAATTTATACACAATTCACATGAATTATAAGAATAAGCTTCATACATGAACATCCGATTTGATGAGTTCCATTCAACCTTCGGAAGCACGGAGATCGCCCACTTGACTCTATCTTTACATAGATTTTCTCCATCGTTCTTTCTGAATATACTGAAATACAGAAATATATTATCTACAGTATCTTATAGTTTTATGTAGAAACTTTTATTTTTAAACGTTTGTTAATGTAGCAGCAAAGCATAGACTGCATGGTGATTTCTGATAAATAATCTCCATGGTCTCCGATCCATGGTCTCCGCCCAACCATTGTGCAAACCAGAGAGTAGATCAATGTTACTGATTCAATGAGTATGCATGAAGGGTTCTTGAGAGACATGCAAACCAGAGAGTAGATCAATGTTACTGATTCAATGAGTGTGCATGAAGGGTTCTTGAGAGACATGCAAACCAGAGAGTAGATCAATGTTGCTCATTCAATGAGTGTGCATGAAGGGTTCTTGAGAGACATGCAAACCAGAGAGTAGATCAATGTTACTGATTCAATGAGTGTGCATGAAGGGTTCTTTCACCACTATCACCAGGGCTACAGGGTTGTTATAATTCACCTTTCACCACTATCACCAGACACAGGGTTGTTATAATTTATCTTTCACCACTATCACCAGGGCTACATGGTTGTTATAATTCACCTTTCATCACTATCACCAGGGCTACAGGGTTGTTATAATTCATCTTTCACCACTATCACCAGGGCCACAGGGTTGTTATAATTCATCTTTCACCACTATCACCAGGGCCATAGGTTCGTTCCCTCCTCTATGGTTAAGCACAGGGTTGTTATAATTCACCTTTCACCACTATCACCAGGGCCACAGGGTTGTTATAATTCATCTTTCACCACTATCACCAGGGCCATAGGTTCGTTCCCTCCTCTATGGTTAAGCACAGGGTTGTTATAATTCACCTTTCACCACTATCACCAGACACAGGGTTGTTATAATTCACCTTTCACCACTATCACCAGGGCTACAGGGTTTGTTATAATTCATCTTTCATCGCTATCACCAGGGCTACATGGTTGTTATAATTCACCTTTCATCACTATCACCAGGGCCACAGGGTTGTTATAATTCACCTTTCACCACTATCACCAGGGCTACATGGTTGTTATAATTCATCTTTCACCACTATCACCAGACACAGGGTTGTTATAATTCACCTTTCATCACTATCACCAGGGCCACAGGGTTGTTATAATTCACCTTTCATCGCTATCACCAGGGCTACATGGTTGTTATAATTCATCTTTCACCACTATCACCAGACACAGGGTTGTTATAATTCACCTTTCACCACTATCACCAAAGCTACAGGTTTGTTATAATTCACCTTTCATCACTATCACCAGGGCCACAGGGTTGTTATAATTAATCTTTCACCACTATCACCAGAGCTACAGGGTTGTTATAATTCATCTTTCACCACTATCACCAGAGCTACAGGGTTGTTATAATTCATCTTTCACCACTATCACCAGGGCCACAGGGTTGTTATAATTCACCTTTCACCACTATCACCAGGGCTACAGGGTTGTTATAATTCATATTTCACCACTATCACCAGGGCTACAGGGTTGTTATAATTCACCTTTCACCACTATCACCAGGGCTACAGGGTTGTTATAATTCATCTTTCACCACTATCACCAGGGCTACAGGGTTGTTATAATTCACCTTTCACCACTATCACCAGGGCCATGTGATATAATGATGATACGTGAGAAAGTTGTCAGTCACTGGCAGAGGTTGGAGAATTGAGTACTGGTTTATACCCAGGAAAAGTGGGTGGTATTCTCCACCACAACAGATTAACGTTGTACGATAATGCTCGCTGCCATACTCAGCATTGGGAGTATCATGTAGATGTAGAGTGCGCCTTGTAGGGGTCTCCCTATTCACCGACAAGAATCGTCAAGAGCAGAAAAATGGTTAAACAGGCATACAAGACGTCGACAAGAGATGGTTACTGAACAAATATGATATAATAAAGTCATCTAAAGTATTAAATATTACATGTGTTTGTCTTATATTGGCTTATTCCATCCAAAATACGCGCACGCACACAGGGGAATAGGTGCCTGTTCTCTTGTCGGCTGCTGGGTCAGACAGAGTTAAGTCCCTTTACAGTATGGCGGACCGTCAAGACGGCGTTTGATCGTGTTGAGTTTTTTGGATGGAATAAGCCAATATAAGACAAACACATGTTATATTTAATACTTTAGATGACTTTATTATATCATATTTGTTCAGTAACCATCTCTTGTCGACGTCTTGTATGCCTGTTTAACCATTTTTCTGCTCTTGATGATTCTTGTCACTTCTTGTCTGTGAATAGGGAGACGCCTTGTAGAACTTGTACAAATGACAAACACCTGTAGAGAGGTTCAAATCCTTGATAGGACAGATATTGTCATGTTACAGTAACTATGAACTAACAAATACATTTAATGAGAGTAAATATTGCATCAAAACATAAGATCGCTACACAATATAGACAGGCCATCTGAGCAGTCCGGATACCGGATACCGGGTGTTAAGACACTTGTCCGAAAGTGTTCACTATCCGGATAATGGCGAATTATAGAAACCACTAGCAATAACACAATTAATAAGTAAATCAGCCAGTTAGACGTTTAGATTATTAGTACGATATATGAACACATTCTTACCATTGGTAGCGATGACTACGATAAGACATAACGGCAGAAATGAACACATTTTACTTTCTATTCTCTTCCGCAATGAATCATTTACCGAGTTACCTACACTTGAAGATCAATGTCACGCGACGTTTGACTCCAGACTCACTGTCATGCATGTGCGACAACATAGATGTTTTTTGAAATTATAGTTTAGTCATATTTTATTGCATTCATTCTATATATACATGTACAATACAAATGAACAAATTATATAAGTAAGCATACTATATGAGTCGTGGCATTGTTTGTACATGAATACTAAAAAAGAGATAATGAAGAAAGGAGTCAGCGAAATAGCCTATATATAACAATAAATAGCCTATATATAACAATAAATAGCCTATATATAACAATAAATAGCCTATATATAACAATAAATAGCCTATATATAACAATAAATAGCCTATATATAACAATAAATACCCTATATATAACAATAAATTGGAAACAAAAATGATAAAAACAGATTAGGAAATGCAATTGATAGTAGCCTAGCAATCAAGTGCACAATGTTCCCCAGCAAGCCATCAAGAACCCCACTGCACAATGTTCCCCAGCAGGCCATCAAGTGCCCCACTGCACAATGTTCCCCATCAAGTGCTCCACTGCACAATGTTCCCCATCAAGTGCCCCACCGCACAATGTTCCCCATCAAGTGCCCCACCGCACAATGTTCCCCATCAAGTGCTCCACCGTACAATGTTCTCAAGCAAGCCATCAAGTGCTCCACCGTACAATGTTCCCCAGCCAGACATCAAGTGCTCCACCGTACAATGTTCCCCAGCCAGACATCAAGTGCTCCACCGTACAATGTTCCCCAGCCAGACATCAAGTGCTCCACCGTACAATGTTCCCCAGCCAGACATCAAGTGCCCCACCGCACAATGTTCCCCATCAAGTGCTCCACCGTACAATGTTCCCAGCCAGACATCAAGTGCCCACCGCACAATGTTCCCCATCAAGAGCTCCACCGTACAATGTTCCCCAGCCAGACATCAAGTGCTCCACCGTACAATGTTCCCCAGTCAGACATCAAGTGCCCCACCGCACAATGTTCCCCATCAAGTGCTCCACCGTACAATGTTCCGCAGCCAGACATCAAGTGCTCCACCATACAATGTTCCCCAGCCAGACATCAAGTGCTCCACCGTACAATGTTCCCCATCAATTGCTCCACCATACAATGTTCCCCAGCCAGACATCAAGTGCTCCACAACCACAACCACAAACACAACCACACAACCAGCAGCATCAAGTGCTCCACCGTACAATGTTCCCCAACATCAAGTGCCCACCGACAATGTTCCCCATCAAGTGCCCACCGACAATGTTCCCCATCAAGTGCTCCACCGACAAGTCCCAGCCAACAACCACGAACCACAAGCCCACCGACAATGTTCCCCAGCCAGATCAAGTGCACAACCACCACAACCCACCATACAATGTTCCCCAGCCAGCCATCAAGTGCTCCACCGTACAATGTTCCCCAGCAAGCCATAAAGTGCTCCACCGCACAATGTTCCCCAGCAAGCCATCAAGTGCTCCACCGTACAATGTTTCCCAGCCAGACATCAAGTGCCCCACCGCACAATGTTCCACAGCAAGCCATCAAGTGCCCCACCGCACAATGTTCCACAGCAAGCCATCAAGTGCCCCACCGTACAATGTTCCCCAGCAAGCCATCAAGTGCCCCATCGTACAATGTTCCCCAGCAAGCCATCAAGTGCCCACCGCACAATGTTCCCCAGCAAACCATCAAGTGCTCCACCGTACAATGTTCCCCAGCAAGCCATCAAGTGCCCCACCGTACAATGTTCCCCAGCCAGCCATCAAGTGCTCCACCGCACAATGTTCCCCAGCAAGCCATCAAGTGCTCCACCACACAATGTTCCCCAGCAAGCCATCAAGTGCCCCACAACACAATGTTCCCCAGCAAGCCATCAAGTGCCCACCGCACAATGTTCCCCAGCAAGCCATCAAGTGCCCCACCACACAATGTTCCCAGACAGCCATCAAGTGTCCCACCGCACAATGTTCCCCAGCAAGTGCTCCACCGTACAATGTTCCCCAGCAAGTGCTCCACCGTACAATGTTCCCCAGCAAGTGCCCCACAGCACAATGTTCCCCAGCAAGCCATCAAGTGCTCCATCAAGTGCTCCACCGTACAATGTTCCCCAGCAAGTGGTCCACCGCACAATGTTCCCCAGCAAGCCATCAAGTGCCCCACCGTACAATGTTCCCCAGCAAGTGCTCCAAAGCACAATGTTCCCCATCAAGTGCTCCACCGTACAATGTTCCCCAGCAAGCCATCAAGTACTCCATCGCACAATGTTCCCCAGCAAGCCATCAAGTGCTCCACCACACAATGTTCCCCACCAAGCCATCAAGTGCCCCACAGCACAATGTTCCCCAGCAAGCCATCAAGTGCCCACCGCACAATGTTCCCCAGCAAGCCATCAAGTGCCCCACCACACGATGTTCCCAGACAGCCATCAAGTGTCCCACTGTACAATGTTCCCCAGCAAGTGCTCCACCGTACAATGTTCCCCAGCAAGTGCTCCACCGTACACTGTTCCCCAGCAAGTGCCCCACAGCACAATGTTCCCCAGCAAGCCATCAAGTGCTCCATCAAGTGCTCCACCGTACAATGTTCCCCAGCAAGTGCTCCACCGCACAATGTTCCCCAGCAAGCCATCAAGTGCCCCACCGTACAATGTTCCCCAGCAAGTGCTCCACAGCACAATGTTCCCCATCAAGTGCTCCACCGTACAATGTTCCCCAGCAAGCCATCAAGTGCTCCACCACACAATGTTCCCCAGCAAGCCATCAAGTGCCCCACAGCACAATGTTCCCCAGCAAGCCATCAAGTGCCCACCGCACAATGTTCCCCAGCAAGACATCAAGTGCCCCACCACACAATGTTCCCAGACAGCCATCAAGTGTCCCACCGCACAATGTTCCCTAGCAAGTGCTCCACCGTACAATGTTCCCCAGCAAGTGCTCCACCGAACAATGTTCCCCAGCAAGTGCCCCACAGCACAATGTTCCCCAGCAAGCCATCAAGTGCTCCATCAAGTGCTCCACCGTACAATGTTCCCCAGCAAGTGCTCCACAGCACAATGTTCCCCATCAAGTGCTCCACCGTACAATGTTCCCCAGCAAGCCATCAAGTACTCCACCATACAATGTTCCCCAGCAAGCTATCAAGTGCCCCACCGTACAATGTTCCCCAGTAAGTGCCCCACCATACAATGTTCCCCAGCAAGCCATCAAGTGCCCCACCATACAATGTTCCCCAGCCAGCCATCAAGTGCCCCACCGTACAATGTTCCCCAGCAAGTGTCCCACCATACAATGTTCCCCAGCAAGCCATCAAGTGCTCCACCGTACAATGTTCCCCAGCAAGTGCTCCACCGCACAATGTTCCCCAGCAAGCCATCAAGTGCCCCACCGTACAATGTTCCCCAGCAAGCCATCACGTGCTCCACCACACAATGTTCCCAGCAAGCCATCAAGTGGCCCACAGCACAATGTTCCCCAGCAAGCCATCAAGTGCCCACCGCACAATGTTCCCCAGCAAGCCATCAAGTGCTCCACCACACAATGTTCCCAGACAGCCATCAAGTGTCCCACTGTACAATGTTCCCCAGCGAGTGCTCCACCGTACAATGTTCCCCAGCAAGTGCTCCACCGTACACTGTTCCCCAGCAAGTGCCCCACAGCACAATGTTCCCCAGCAAGCCATCAAGTGCTCCATCAAGTGCTCCACCGTACAATGTTCCCCAGCAAGTGCTCCACCGCACAATGTTCCCCAGCAAGCCATCAAGTGCCCCACCGTACAATGTTCCCCAGCAAGTGCTCCACAGCACAATGTTCCCCATCAAGTGCTCCACCGTACAATGTTCCCCAGCAAGCCATCAAGTGCTCCACCGCACAATGTTCCCCAGCAAGCCATCAAGTGCCCCACATCACAATGTTCCCCAGCAAGCCATCAAGTGCCCACAGCACAATGTTCCCCAGCAAGACATCAAGTGCCCCACCACACAATGTTCCCAGACAGCCATCAAGTGTCCCACTGCACAATGTTCCCTAGCAAGTGCTCCACCGTACAATGTTCCCCAGCAAGTGCTCCACCGAACAATGTTCCCCAGCAAGTGTCCCACAGCACAATGTTCCCCAGCAAGCCATCAAGTGCTCCACCGTACAATGTTCCCCATCAAGTGCTCCACCGTACAATGTTCCCCAGCAAGCCATCAAGTGCTCCACCATACAATGTTCCCCAGCAAGCTATCAAGTGCCCCACCGTACAATGTTCATCAGTAAGTGCCCCACCATACAATGTTCCCCAGCAAGCCATCAAGTGCCCCACCATACAATGTTCCCCAGCCAGCCATCAAGTGCCCCACCGTACAATGTTCCCCAGCAAGTGTCCCACCATACAATGTTCCCCAGCAAGCCATCAAGTGCTCCACCGTACAATGTTCCCCAGCAAGTGCTCCACCGCACAATGTTCCCCAGCAAGCCATCAAGTGCCCCACCGTACACAGTTCCCCAGCAAGTGCTCCACAGCACAATGTTCCCCATCAAGTGCTCCACCGTACAATGTTCCCCAGCAAGCCATCAAGTTCCCTCACCGCACAATATTCCCCAGCCAGCCATCAAGTGCCCCACCGCACAATGTTCCCCAGGCAGCCATCAAGTGCCCCACCGCACAATGTTCCCCAGCCAGCTATCAAGTGCCCCACCGCACACTGTTCCCCAGCCAGACATCAAGTGCCCCACCGCACAATGTTCCCCCAGCAAGCCATCAAGTGCCCCACCACACAATGTTCCCCAGCCAGCCATCAAGTGCCCCACCGTACAATGATCCCCAGCAAGCCATCAAGTGCCCCACCGCACAATGTTCGTCAGCAAGCAATCAAGTACCCAACCGTACAATATTCCCCAGCCAGCCATCAAGTGCCCCACCGTACAATGTTCCCCAGCCAGCAATCAAGTGCCCCACCGCACAATGTTCCCCAGCCAGCCATCAAGTTCCCCACCGTACAATGTTCCCCAGCCAGCCATCAAGTGCCCCCACCGCACAATATTCCCCAGCCAGCCATCAAGTGCCCCCACCGCACAATGTTCCCCAGCAAGACATCAAGTGCCCCACCGCACAATGTTCCCCAGGGGTAGCCATCAAGTGCCCCACCACACAATGTTCCCCAGTCAGCCATCAAGTGCCCCACCGTACAATGTTCCCCAGCAAGCCATCAAGTACCCCACCGCACAATGTTCGTCAGCAAGCAATCAAGTACCCCACCGTACAATATTCCCCAGCCAGCCATCAAGTGCCCCACCGTACAATGTTCCCCAGCAAGCCATCAAGTGCCCCACCGTACAATGTTCCCCAGCCAGCCATCAAGTGCCCCACCGTACAATGTTCCCCAGCAAGCCATCAAGTGCCCCACCGTACAATGTTCCCCAGCCAGCCATCAAGTGCCCCACCGCACAATGTTCCCCAGCCAGCCATCAAGTGCTCCACCGCACAATGTTCCCCACAAGTGGTCCACCGTACAATGTTCCCCAGCCAGACATCAAGTGCTCCACCGCACAACGTTCCCAGCCAGACATCAAGTGCTCCACCGCACAATGTTCCGCAGCAAGCCATCAAGTGCCCCACCGTACACTGTTCCCCAGCAAGTGCTCCACAGCACAATGTTCCCCATCAAGTGCTCCACCATACAATGTTCCCCAGCAAGCCATCAAGTGCTCCACTGCACAATGTTCCCCAGCAAGCCATCAAGTGCTCCACCATACAATGTTCCCCAGCAAGCCATCAAGTGCTCCACAGCACAATGTTCCCCATCAAGTGCTCCACCATACAATGTTCCCCAGCAAGCCATCAAGTGCCCCACCGTACAATGTTCCCCATCAAATGCCCAAACCATACAATGTTCCCCAGCAAGCCATCAAGTGCTCCACAGCAAGCCACCAAGTGCTCCACAGCACAATGTTCCCCAGCAAGCCATCAAGTGCCCCACAGCACAATGTTCCCCAGCAAGCCATCAAGTGCTCCACCACACAATGTTCCACAGCAAGTGATCCACCGTACAATGTTCCCCAGCAAGTGTTCCACCGTACAATGTTCCCCAGCCATCCATCAAGTACTCCACCGTACAATGTTCCCCAGCAAGTGCTCCACCGTACAATGTTCCCCAGCAAGTGCCCCACCGCACAATGTTCCCCATCAAGTGCTCCACCGTACAATGTTCCCCAGCCAGCCATCAAGTGCTCCACCGCACAATGTTCCCCAGCAAGCCATCAAGTGCTCCACCGTACAATGTTCCCCAGCAAGCCATCAAGTGCTACACAGCACAATGTTCCCCAGCAAGCCATCAAGTGCTCCACCGTACAATGTTCCCCAGCCAGACATCAAGTGCTCCACCGCACAATGTTCCCCAGCCAGACATCAAGTGCTCCACCGCACAATGTTCCCCATCAAGTGCTCCACCGTTCAATGTTCCCCAGCAAGTGCCCCACCGCACAATGTTCCCCAGGGGCAGCCATCAAGTGCCCCACCACACAATGTTCCCCAGCCAGCCATCAAGTGCCCCACCGTACAATGTTCCCCAGCAAGCCATCAAGTGCCCCACCGCACAATGTTCGTCAGCAAGCAATCAAGTAACCCACCGTACAATATTCCCCAGCCAGCCATCAAGTGCCCCACCGTACAATGTTCCCCAGCAAGCCATCAAGTGCCCCACCGTACAATGTTCCCCAGCCAGCCATCAAGTGCCCCACCGTACAATGTTCCCCAGCAAGCCATCAAGTGCCCCACCGTACAATGTTCCCCAGCCAGCCATCAAGTGCCCCACAGCACAATGTTCCCCAGCAACCATCAAGTGCTCCACCACACAAGTTCCCCAGCAAGTGCTCCACCGTACAATGTTCCCCAGCAAGTGCCCACCGTACAATGTTCCCCAGCCAGCCATCAAGTGCTCCACCATACAATGTTCCCCAGCAAGTGCTCCACCGTACAATGTTCCCCAGCAAGTGCCCACCACACAATGTTCCCCATCAAGTGCTCCACCGTACAATGTTCCCCAGCGCCATCAAGTGCTCCACCGCACAATGTTCCCCAGCAAGCCATCAAGTGCTCCACCGTACAATGTTCCCCAGCAAGCCATCAAGTGCTCCACCGCACAATGTTCCCCAGCAAGCCATCAAGTGCTCCACCGTACAATGTTCCCCAGCCAGACATCAAGTGCTCAACCGCACAATGTTCCCCAGCCAGACATCAAGTGCTCCACCACACAACGTTCCCCATCAAGTGCTCCACCGTACAATATTCCCCAGCAAGTGCTCCACCGCACAATGTTCCCCAGCAAGCCATCAAGTGCCCCACCGTACAATGTTCCCCAGCAAGTGCTCCAAAGCACAATGTTCCCCATCAAGTGCTCCACCGTACAATGTTCCCCAGCAAGCCATCAAGTTCTCCATCGCACAATGTTCCCCAGCAAGCCATCAAGTGCTCCACCACACAATGTTCCCCACCAAGCCATCAAGTGCCCCACAGCACAATGTTCCCCAGCAAGCCATCAAGTGCCCACCGCACAATGTTCCCCAGCAAGACATCAAGTGCCCCACCACACAATGTTCCCAGACAGCCATCAAGTGTCCCACCGCACAATGTTCCCTAGCAAGTGCTCCACCGTACAATGTTCCCCAGCAAGTGCTCCACCGAACAATGTTCCCCAGCAAGTGCCCCACAGCACAATGTTCCCCAGCAAGCCATCAAGTGCTCCATCAAGTGCTCCACCGTACAATGTTCCCCAGCAAGTGCTCCACAGCACAATGTTCCCCATCAAGTGCTCCACCGTACAATGTTCCCCAGCAAGCCATCAAGTCTCCACCATACAATGTTCCCCAGCAAGCTATCAAGTGCCCCACCGTACAATGTTCCCCAGTAAGTGCCCCACCATACAATGTTCCCCAGCAAGCCATCAAGTGCCCCACCATACAATGTTCCCCAGCCAGCCATCAAGTGCCCCACCGTACAATGTTCCCCAGCAAGTGTCCCACCATACAATGTTCCCCAGCAAGCCATCAAGTGCTCCACCGTACAATGTTCCCCAGCAAGTGCTCCACCGCACAATGTTCCCCAGCAAGCCATCAAGTGCCCCACCGTACACTGTTCCCCAGCAAGTGCTCCACAGCACAATGTTCCCCATCAAGTGCTCCGCCATACAATGGTCCCCAGCAAACCATCAAGTGCTCCACCGCACAATGTTCCCCAGCAAGCCATCAAGTGCTCCACCATACAATGTTCCCCAGCAAGCCATCAAG